>CABHPH010142078.1:7859-25568 GCA_902168325.1 Peromyscus nudipes | reverse complement strand
TGGACATTTTCTTCACATACTATCAGTGTCCACACATGGACCAGAGGAAGGTTTGGCCATTGCTCTGAGTCTTTCCCCACCTCCCCCTGGGGTGTGCTTTGTCATTTTCCCACAGAACTGACAGGGTCCTTGACATGGTTGGCTCACATCGCACATTCACGTAGGACTTCACACACTCGGGGCTTCCCTGGACCCCACAGAGCTGGGTTTAGAGGTTTCTCAGAGAGTTGGAAGAAGGTATTTTGGAGCAGTGAATACCATCTACAATGTTGTACACAAATTCAATTTCAATATATTACAAAGAAATTATATAGAACATGTTCTTGATATCAATTGTAAATTACCAATAAAAATATAATGAAGTACATGTGTGTCAGCAGCAACTAAAGTTACCTTTGAGTCAAAGAGGGAATTATGCTATAAAATACAATGCACACATATGTGAAATTTTCAAAGAATTTAAAAAAAATCTGTAAAAACTCCTTTCCTTCTCTCTCTCCCCACTCTCAGTCCTCTCTCCCTTCTTCCTTGAAAAAGTATCATTTTTCTTTTGAAAACTGTTTATTCATTCATGTCTGTGTTTTTATTTCTATTTGGTTTCCTTCTCACAGCTCCAGTTCCTTTTGTATTCTGTCTTACCTCGCTTCATGACATCATGTGTCATTACATCAGGAGTCTGCATCCTGTGGCCAGTGGTCCATATCTGCCTCTCACTCTGCTAGCTCCTGTAGAAAGGTTTCTTGGCATGCAGCCAGGCCCATTCAGTGGCATGCTGTCTATCGCTGTTTTCTTGCAACCACAGCACAGCGGAGTAGTTCTGCAAGAGACTGTGCAGCCAGGCAAGCTAAAAAAAATAGTTGTTACTTGGTACTTCACAGAAAAAAATTAATACTTAACGTTAGACAAATTGTAGCCCTTCACTTTTGAGTTTTGATCATTTAGAATATACTTAAAATTCTTTGTACAGCATGATTTCTTCTGGAAGGTTGCCTTTTTATGAATTGCCTTTTTTTGTGTACCTTAGAACCTTGGGTTGCAGACTCATTTTAAGGAGAAATGTTTTGGTTTTAGAGGTAGCGCTCTTCCTTTTTCCTCTCTACCAAGGCGTTTCCCTTTGCCAAGCCATTTTGTGGTTACCACCATCAAGTCCCAGTGCTATGGTACAGAGGTTGGTCTTTTGTGGTTTTGATCAATGAGGCTTTCTTTCTTGATCATGGGACACTTGTGGGTCTCCTCGTCAAATATGGGGTACTGTGTCTAGTTATGAGACTACCTTCTTTCTGCCTCCCCAGATTCTACTTGCCATGGGTCTTAGACACTGGTAATGGTCAGCAATGTCTTCCTAGTCTCTTTACTAGAGAAGGCAGATCCATTGTAACTACTAGCGTCAATTCACGTTGGTTCAGATTCCTGACACCATTAGGAAGTATGTACCGACATGATGTACTTCCAAGCTAAAATTTGCAGGGGCCTGTAGTTTACACCTGCTCATCTTTTTCACCTCGGTTGTTTCTAAAGTACAGAATTGCTTATTGTGCTTTTCAAATCTGACTCTTACATTTAGCTTTCTTAAAAAATATGCAGTATAAATACTGTTGTTGTGATTTGAATGAGAATGACTCCCATAGGCTCGTGTATTTGAGCTTATACTTGGTCCCTAGGTGGTAGACTATTTGGGAAGGATTGGGAGATGTGGCTTTGTTAGAGGAGATGTGTCACTGGGGATGGACTTTTTCCAAAGACTCATGGAATTCCCGACTCCCCCACCTCTCTTTTTTTTTTCTCTCTGTCTCTCTTCCCTGTAGCTGTGAATCAAGTTGTGAGTTCTCAGCTATTCCTTCACTCTGCCCCCATGGGCTCTAACTCTCTGAAATCAAAAGCCAAATTCAATGTGCCTTGGTCATGGTGTTTTATAACAGCAATAGAAAAGTAACTAAGACAATTGCATTTGGCAGAGAAGGACACATCAGAACATGAACTTATAGCACTCCTTTGACTAAACATTGCCTCTCTCTTTCTCATTTGACCCCCCCCATGTATGTGTTGGTATTGTGTGATAACATATTAGTATATATTTACCTTGTAATTGATATCATGAGTCTAAACAAACTTACTCAAGGGACTGTGAAGGGGCCATTTTAATACCAAGTTGAATTCAAAGTGACTTTTCTTGTAAATGCATCACATTTTGAAAATTATAGTATTTAAATAGAATTACTTCAGTAATTATAGGATTTAAATTGAATTATCCAAGTAAATCAAATTTCTAATTCAACATAAAAACATCTTTATAACAAATTATATGAAACTGATTTCAGTAGAGAATCTTAATTCTACAGTAATATATATTACAAAAATAGTTTTGTCAAGGAAAAGAAGCAAAGGGAATTATATGGAGAATATATATGTTTATTTTGATTTGTGCAACTAACAATATTCATTAATAGGTTTTTATTGGGCTGGAGAAATTGCTTGATGCTTAAGACCACATAATGCTACTGTAGAGAAGCCAAGTTCAGTTCCCAGTACTCACAATACACAGTTCATAATAACTGATAACTCCAGTTCCAGGAGAACTGACAACCTCTTTTATTTTTCTCATGCATGGGCACTGTGCACATATGTGCATAATTAAATATAAAATAAATCTTTTAAAAATAGTTTTGCATATAAACCGAAAAACTAATTTCATAACTCTTCTGCTTAAGGTCTAGCTGTTAGGCTATTGTTTAATGTTTAAGGAAACACAATAAGTAATCATTCATTGTTGGGAAATTGGATTTGATTTCCTTTTATAAAACTTTGCTCTATTATTGATTTCTGGATGAATCCTGCAAGTATATGTTGAATATCCATAGAGTGAAGGAGTCTGAATCTTGACCTGCTGCCTGGCTAGGCACACCCACACTGGACTGCTAAAGGAGCGGTGGGTGACTTCTGTTGCTCCAGTGAGATCTGGTTGTTTGTGGTACTATCATTAATGTTATCATAATATAGTCATTAATGTCATCATAATGAAGGCGAGTCTGCATGCTACACTGGCATCTTACACTTACTCTCCCAGCAAGTTAAAAAAAATATTTTTCTTTTTAAGCTTAGGCCTATGCCTTTCTATAACTCTAATTTGTATATGTCAAAAGAAAGCAGAAAATTATGTTATATTCATGAGATGTATTTTCACGCGATCAACTCGTGTGCTTTTAAAACTGAGAACAAGCTGTATTTTGGTAATGGAATTCTAATTTTATTTTCTACTGAAGTAAAATAAAACACTATTTAAATGTTTTCTTGGTGATTTGTTTCTAGTCGACGGCTGCTCATTTAATTACTTAAACTTGGTCTCAAAGGCTAAAATGAGATTTGAATAAAGCCTGAGACTCTGGGAGTTTTCATTTAGATGAGTATACTATACAGTTTGCCAAATCTTAAGCAACCAAAATAGAGTTCTTGAGAAGAATTATTTTAGAAGTAGTAAAATAAAGGAATGTCAACAATTATGTAAACAATTTGCACTAGACTTCCTTGAAATTGCTTATCCCTTTCTTCTAACAGATATTTATTGAGCAGTTACCGTGCACAAACTACCACGATGGTCCCTGTAGGCAAAGACAAAGAAATAGAAGTCATTGTCACAAGCTTGTGGCCTCCAGAATCGTAAATTTTGGAGACAAGATTTACTTAAATACATTATAAGAAGCAGTGCATGGTGCACACCAAGGGTTGTAGAGCAATAAATGAGATAGGGTGTAGCTGGCATTTTCTTTGTGCCACTAACCAGCTCCCAAATAAAGACATGGAGACTTATTATTAATTATGAATGCTCACCTTTAGCTTAGGCTTTTCCCACTAGCTCTTAACCTGTTTCTATTCATCCACATTTTGCTTTGGGGCTTTTTGCCTTTCTTTCATTCTCTATGTCTTGTTTTCCGGTTTCCTCTGTGTCTGGCTGGATGGGCCCTGGTGTCTGTTTATCTTTCCACCCACTGTCCCCAGACTAAAGTCCTCCTCCTACTTACTCTCCCTGTCCAGAAGTCCTGCCTATAACTCTTCTCTTGCTATTGGCTGTTCAGCATTTTATTAGCCCAATCAGGAGTCTTAGGCAGGCAAGGTAAGACAGCAACCCATCTGATATAATTAAACAAATGCAGCACATCTTTACATAGTTAAACAAATATTCCACAACAGGAGGGAACTGAAGCAAAGGACTGATGCTGAAGCTCCATCAGAGGTCATCAGAGGGAAGTTAACTCTAGAGGGGATATCTCAGGTACATCTTACCGAGCTAAAGGAAGAGCATGTATACCTGAAAGAGGTTGAGCAGCTACACCCTAAGCTTCAAACACAGCAAGATGATCTGCAGCATGGCTCTCCAGATCCCCCATGCCTGAAGTTAGGACACTCTCATTACACTTTGGAGAAACACATTGCTGGGATTGAATGACAAATCCATATTCCATGAAAATAATGAATATTTATTTGAGATTCCTCACTGAGCCAGAATAAATATCTTCTGTGCATTATGAAGAGAGGAGTCAGTCTGGATTTGGGATTGGAAACCTTAATGGTTAGAATATTCATGTCTTTATGTGATAAGCTAGGTTAGTAAATTAATATCACTGTACCTCTGCTCTTTATGTTAGCTGAGACTAAACATTTCCCATTTTTTTATGTGAATAGCAGATCAAATAAGAGCTGAATGATAAGGTGTTTGGTGAGCTATAAATGCTATGAAATTGTACAAAGGTAAAAGATGCATAGTGAATAATGATGGATGTTTCATTGTTACTTCTACCAATTGTAGGAGTCCTTACTCTGTCCCTTCAATTTGCAAGGCCATTCTATTTTTGAGCAAGAGAACATGGCAGTCGTGGTACTGAGTGTTTTGAATCATAGTTTAAGAGATTCGTGGCTTCTGAATCATATACAGGAATTTTTGCTCTTAGATCTGAGCTGTCATGCTTTGAGGAAGACCAAGCAGACCCATGAGAGATGTGTGTGAGGAACTCAGGACCACAGCCAACTACTTCAGTTAAGGTCCAGTCAACAGCTGTGACTAACTTGTCAGTTAATGTGATTGAACCATCTTGGAAATGCATTGTTGAGCTCCTCCATCGAACACATGTAGAACACTTATGAACTGCCTTGTGAGTTACAGTTTTGTGAGTAAAGTAAATGACTATTGTTGTTTTAAGCTACTATACTTAGGTTGCTGGCATTCAGCAATGAATTAACAGAAAGGGTGTTAGCATTATTTCAGAGTATAACAATTCATCATACATACTTTGTTTGCTTCAGCTATAATTTTATGCTGTGTTTGAAGATGTCTTCACTAGATAGATGCCCCAGCACAAGGAAAGAGTCTCTAGTTAGTCTTGGCTTCATTCAAAGTATCTCTACCATTGAACTGTAACAACTGATCCAATGACACTGAATTGTTTATGATAGATCAACATGAGATATGAGGCCTGTGGCTAGGTGAAACAGAAAAGCATCTTAGCAGAGAACCCACAGAAAATCCATTACCTCTTCATGAGAGATGATGCCTTTGGAAAACAGCTTATGGTTTACTATACACACTTTGCAGAAACTTACCATCTGAACCCCAGAATGCTTGATGTATTCAGAGAATTTCTTTCAATGGATCTTAAAGTACTTTTTGCTAGAGCCAAGCCCTTTCATGTTTTTATCTCTTTTAAAATATGTTTATTTCGCTTTAGTTTTGGAAGGAAATTTTCATGAGTGACAGAATCCTAAGTTGACCGTTTTCTTTTGCCTCTTGACGTCTTAGGTGTTACATCATTGTGAGTCAGTTCTCTTTGCTTTGAGCAGCCTGCCTTTATTCCCATTGTCCTGCCTCCCCACATGCTAACTGCTGTGTGTGTGTGTGTGTGTGTGTGTGTGTGTGTATGTATGCATGTGTGTGTGTGTGTGTGTGTGTCCTGCTTTTAAGATGTATTTATTGCAGCACAGACACAAAAGCTAAGTTGTGGAATCACCCTAGGAGTCCAAGAGCAGAGGAATGAATGAAGAAAATGTGACATACGTACACAAAGGGATTTTTTTTCAGTTATAAAGAATAATGAAATTTTTGTCGTTTTGTAAGAAAATGGATGCAACAGGTGAAAATCTTACTAAGCAAATAAAACCAGTCTCAGAAAGATGGATATCATATTTTTTCTTTAATTTCTGGTTCCTAGATGTTATGTAAATGCATAAAAATCGCAGATGAATATAGGGCATGAGTAGAAATGAAAGTTTAGTGGAACAAAGGGGACTGGGGGAGGGGAGGGGCACTGAAGGCAGGGTAGCAGAGTAGGAGGAATGTGCTAAGCAGTTTGGGGTACTTGGCAAACGTCTCTTCAGTTGTTTTCTTGGCTGCCTTCCTTTGCTTCTGCACCACGGTCTCACCCAAGGACATCTGACCACAGTGTCCAATAGGATCTGGATGTGTGGGCACTGCTCCTTCCTTCTCTTCTCATTTCAGTTCCTTGACAATCTGGAAACTTTCAATACATTTATCTCTAAATGCATTGATCCTTTCTCTTTTTAATGTGCTACAAAACAAAGTTCTTCATTTTATTCGCTTATATTTTAAAATAGCATTACAATGTGTCCTAATCAAACTCACCCCCTCTCAGCTCCTCCAAGATCCTCTTTCCACCCTCACCTAACCTATCTAACCAACCAGTTTTGAGCTCCCTCCCTCACTCACTCCCTCCCTCCCTCACTCACTACCTCACTCCCTCACTCACTCCCTCCCTCCCTCCCTCACTCCCTCCTTCCCTCCCATTGAATTCTGTGTGTGTTGCAACTACTTTTAGAAGTAGGTCCTGCTATGGATTGTAATCAGCCTATCAGGGGGTCACACTATTAAAGAAAACTGTCTCTCCCTCTCCTTGAAGTTATTAAATGCCAATAGTCCTCAGCTAGTGATTGGATTTATGCCCACCTCCCCCCACCTGGAATCTTGTCTGGTTTGAGCTTGTACAGATCTTGTATGTGCTGTCACAAACACTGTGAGTTCATATGTCCTGATGTGTCTGTCCTGATGTGTCTGGAAAACCGTTTCCTTTAAGGTATCTATCACCTCTGGCTCTTACAACATTTCTGCCCCCTCTTCCATGAACATTCCAGAGCTCTGTGGGTTTTTTGTTTGTTTGTTTGTTGTGTGTGTGTGTGTGTGTGTGTGTGTGTGTGTGTGATATGTATGTTCTATTTAGAGAAGAGCCCCTCATAGTTTCTTACTCTTGGAAAATCGACCAGTTAAAGGTCTCTGTGTTAATTGCCGTCTACTTCAAGAAGAATTTTCTCTGTAGAGGGTGGGGAGATGCAGTGATCTATGGACATAGATCATTATGAGTCATCTTTAATAGTATGTCCTTTTAGCAGAATAAGAGTATAAGCTTTCCCTCTAAGGTGTATAATTAACAGCCACAGGATATCGGCCCCTTTAACAGTGCCAAGTATGGAATAGGCCTTCGATCCAATTGGGAAGTGATTGGTTACTCCCATGGCCTTCCTGCCACTATTGTATCAGTGGACACATCTTCTCAGGCTAGTCCTTGTTGTAACTCACAGGGTTCATAGCTTGGTGAGATTGATAATTACTTCTTCCCTCTGGTAGCACACGCACAACACCTTCTAACATATGAAAGGTAGCCATAGGTTGGTTGCCATTCCAGGTTGGTATCAGTTTGATTTCTCCATGATTCAAGTATGTGGTGTTCTCCACAGTATGGTCTTACCACCAAGTTTTAGTGGGTGTTTTTCTTTGTTTCTATGTTTCCAGACCTCTAATGACATCTCTCATCCATCTCTCCATGTTAACTAAGTTTTCCGTAAGTTTTTATTCTTTGTTTTATTCTTTGTCCGTTTCATATATGTGACATATTTTGTTTATTTTCCCTTGTCCATCACTCTCTCTCACTGCCTCCTATTTCTACTGAATCTCTTCTTTCCAATAAGATCCCTCCTACTTCCATCTCTTATTTTGGGAACCACTGAGTTGAGCTAGGGTTGCTTGCCTGAGTAGGGATGGGGACATTATTTGTTAGAGCGTGAGCAACTTAACAGTGGTTATACCAGCGAAGAAACCCCAGCAACCATTAACTGCCGAAAACTCTTTCAGGGACAGATGGGGCCTCCTGAGGTCCTCCCCTTCCACGCTGCAATGTTAATTGCTTTGATCCTGCTCAGGTCTCCTGTGGGCAGCTATAGCTGCTGTATGTTCATGAGTGCAACACTGTGTCATATCCAGAAGACAGTGTTTCACAGTACTTCCTCCAATCTACTGGCTCTTACAATCTTTCTGCTCTCTCTCCCATGGTATTTTCTGAGCCCACAGAGGCACTCTTGATGAGTGGATAATGCTGTTCCCAGAAGTCCTAGGTTACTAAATGGAATCCCAGTGGAATACCCCACTGTGAGTTCTTGGTCAGAGAGTCCCCAGGTGCTCACTAAAGAATTCATGCTACTGGCATTGCTCTTCTTTCCCACAAGAACTATATAGTAAGACTCTATTACACATAGTAGTTGCAGGACATGAGGAAATCAAGCTGGAGCTGAGCTGGAATCTTATTCCCTGCTGGGTGGCTTCAATACCAACACACCATGCAAGATGTGCTCACTAATACAATAATAGAATGATCGTTATGATGGTAACCAGGCCACTTTCTGATTAGATTTCACACCTACTACATAGAAAGTAGTACATACTGCATGGTATTGTAAGCCTGACTAAGAGTCCATACCAAGGAAGACCATAGGCCTAGGGAAGAAAAAAAAAAAAACACTGTTTGCTAAATGGATATGCTATCAGGCTGCATTCTAAATACTGATGTTTACAGCCACAGCTTAGTGCTTCTTTCAGCCTTGATCAGAGAAGCTTCTGTTTTCAGGAAATGGTAAATAATGCAGAGATTCAACGAGGTAAAGTACTGAGAATAAGTGACCGCCGAGTGCTCAGCCCTAAGCAGGACACACACATTCCTAAGTTTAAAAAAATTTAGAATATTTAAATCCTATTTTTATTTGTTAGTTCTAACAATTTGGCTAAGTTTGCATCTATATCTATTGACTATTTATTGTCATCATTATGCTTGATTTCATTCCACACAATTCTGAATTTTGTGCCAGAAATGGTGTATAGAAAGAATATGAATAATTACTGTTCAAGAGCAAAGTATGCTCACGCCTCTAACAGGCTATGTGTAATGAAACTGAAATAATCTTACCTAAAATGGAGCTGGGTCTGAGGTTTGTTTCAGCTTTTGTTAGATTATGCTTAGTATAGGTTTCATGTGTTTTATAAAAGGAATTGAGACTTGTTGATCTGAACACCGGTTTAATTCTGGAGATGTCTTCCTGTCTTATGTCTGGGTGGCAACCTTTTGATGCTCTCCTAGATTATCAAGTTTTTGCAGTGGTGTTTTGCTTGATAGCTTGTGAAGATAAGGACTTCATTTGAAGCCAACCTGGCATTGATCTTGCCATCCTCCTGTCTCAGCTTCTCTAGTGGTAGAAGGGCAGTCATGGACCACCATGCCTGGCTCTTTTGGTGGTCTTCTGGCTCTTCAACTCTGATCCTGACAGTCTGAGCTTCACTACAACTAACAAAAATCAACTAGTCCTTTGCTGCCAGCTTTTGTCATACTATCATCCGGCAGCCAGGTGGAGGCTGATGTGGATGTGGGGTGACTCTCAGATGTACTGCTATGCCTCCAGTGTTTATTTGCTGTATATTTAACCCACATCACAGTGCATCTCTCAAAAGGTTAAAGATCAACATTTTTATGCCTTCTGTCACGTATGAGGTGCAGGCATCTCTCATTGCCCACCTGTTCTGCCTCAACCTTCTGTGAGCCATGCCTTGGTCCTGTCAATATGAAAATGCATTCTAATAAGACTTCCTTGACACATTTCATTCACGATGCCAACCTCCATCATGACAAGATTCTCAATATGAAATATCCTTCGTCTGATAGAGTCAGTCCTCTCACTGATTGAAGGTAGTTGAGTTACCATTCATTTGATTTGGAGAATCTAGAAGACAAGGCATTTGATCAGTAGAGGATGTGAACTATGAATGATAAACCAAGGTGCGGGACATTGAACCAGCACTGACTTCCCTTTGCTTGGGCACCGCCACCTCATGTAGGAGATTATGCTTCCTTAATGTCAGGTTTCATCGTGTGAATAGCACAGACCAGTGAAAAGTGACAATGACATGTCTGTCTCCATTCCGGGTAAAAGTTTTGAAAGTCAGTGTATGGTTCCTCTCCTGTCCTCTTCCTCCCTATTATAAGGCTAGTTGAGTCCTTGGTAACAGCAGAATCATGAGCCTTTATCTTAGAGAAGAGAAGACACATGAAAAAAAATTATCTATTGTAATCTTATCAGAAAATAAACCACTGTCACAGGCAATTAATGTTTTAAAATTGTTGTGGCATAATCAAGTTAAATTTTACTTTTAGTAATAAGAAATTCTGAGGGTTTTGAACAGTACATTGTTTAGCTGCCAAAGTCATCATAGGAGTACCATTTCTTGAAAAATGATTGTATTTCTATATGTTCATTCATGAAAATATATGTCTTGTAAGACTGGAGGTGGGAACTTATCTATAAACTAACTCCTATGACTCCCCTAGTCTCATCTAGATGAACTTCTTCATCTGCCTTTTCCTCCTCTTCCGATTTTCTTTTCCAAAATATAAATATTATTTAATTACCAATCATATTTGTTTGTAGGCACAGGGCCTAGCACAGTACTGAGACCACAGCTTGAGCTCAGACATGTTTATTCATGTGTATAAGTAGGTCTATAATTTGAGAAAGCCAAGGTGGCTAATTTGCAGCAGAGTTTGACATGTTATGAACTCATTTGGCAACAGAATTTGATATGATCTGATAAAAATTATATATATATATATATAATTAGGAATTAATTAGCTCATGTAAAATAGACCTGCATAATTTTTGTGGGGGAAAACCTGTTTTGTGATAAGGGGTTTGTATACAATTTCTGGGTGATGGAATACATTCCATGTTATATACATTGCTTTGCCTCTCTAAACTCAGTCGTCTTATGATTTCTAATGGTCATCTAGCCACAACTGTTTAAGAGGAGTCATTGTGGGCCTGTGTCCCTAATGAGTTGTTTCTGGAATGTGACTAGTGCTTTTCCCTCACTGTATGTCATAGGTACCTTCATATTTGATTCATATGGATCTTCCATAGCCATCTGGAACACATGTCCAGCTTTCAGGAGCCGAGCCCTTGTCTTCCAGAAAAGAACTGCATGTTTGCAATTTCAGCATTCACTGTGTGGTTATACCACGACTACTACGATTCAGTTGTAGGTGATGATGACTCTTGTTTAGAAAACTTGCCACTCTAGCATCAAAGAAGACATAAAAATATTAATATGATACTTTTAATTTACATAGTGACTTCACTGATTAAAAGTGTCTAATCTGGAACTTTAACAGACAATTTAAATGTAAAGAATACTATTTGTTCGAAGTAACTCTACTTACACAGGAAATAATCATCCTGGGCTAGGGATGTAGCTAATTTACAATCACGCAGTAGACAGAAGAGTCACACAGCTATCCATGCATATGCAATGAAAAGAACTATGTGTTCCCTTGCATAACCCAAATAAGGATGAGCATCTATGTTACAATGTAAATAAACATTTTTCCAAGCTTTAAATGGCACAGCTTAGTTAATGCTGGTCATGCTTAGTCTATAGAGAATTATATTTTTATCCATGTGTTTAAAATTGTATTCAATCATAAGTAAGAGGAGAATAAGACATACCCCACAAGATTCCTAATGAAACCCATGTCATTCATCTGTTTTGATAGAACCTGCTTTATATTCTGATTATGTTGCTGCTATGAAATGAACAAAGAGTAACATGGAATTTGATAAAGACAAGAAAACTTTTATTAAACTTTTACAACAGTGAAATAAATTATTCATGCAATTGAATGAATAATGGTATCCATGCTGATTAAATCAGCCAAGAGGAGGCAAAATATTCACGTGCATGGCATGAGCTCCATTTTCAAACAGTTCTGAAATGAAAATGTAATATAAAACAACTCAGTAGTTGGTCCCCAAAAATGGAAAGAAAAAAAAAGTGGAGTACAGTATTAATTCGAAAGAGGAGGGAAAAGTTTAAAGCACTTGCAATTCTGAACTCCATGAGCCAGAAGGAATTCCTCAAAGACAGAAAAAATAATCCACAGCTTCAAAGGAATTTAATGAAAGAGAGAAGTAGCAACAATGACTAGGGTACAAGAGAGGCAGACCCAGGGCTTAGTGGAGGGAAAAAAATGGGCATTTATCCAATGACCCATTCATAGCACATCCCATCTGGGGTTTGGGTAAAATAGGATCCTCTCCAAATTGAGTTGTTGGGCACATGCCAGCTTTGTGGGGTGGCTTGAGAAAGAAGTCGGTGCTGTAGAAGGTGCTGTCCACATCTCCTCTGCCACCTGTTTTAAGATTCGTGACTATCACTTACCCTTTCATCAGACTGTTCACAAAAAAAGAAGTGTCAGAGTTTGTACTTCTCTTTCTACACCACTGAGCATCTGAAGTGGAAGAGAAAAACCCCTGCCACCCACAGAATTCCAAAGAGCTGAGTGAATGCCGCACAACCCACTAAGCGGGAGGACAGAGGAAAATATCTCATAAATGAGCCAAGCAAAGAAAAGGAGAGGAAAAGGGCAAAGCGGGAAGGAGACTGACCAAATGGTCGAATTCCTACCAGGAGGCACAGATCCACCTTTAGAAAGAGTCTTCCCCGAGGCAGGGGCTACGGGAGAGGCAGGATATGATCTTCGCTCCTAAGCAGTCCCTTAGGTTAGGAACTGTGCGTAAGCCGATGAGGCTGGGCGGCAGAAGCTCAGTGCCCAGGCTCTGTGTGGCCCCACTAACCCGTTTCATCTCTTTCCATTCTGGTCAGTAGGCTGGAGGCTTCGACTGGGCAGCCAGTGGCATGTCATCTGTTCCTAAACCAACTGTCGCCTTGACTCTTCATTCATGGTGCTGAAAGCACCCAGAGGGGCCACTCACCAATGCTGCAGGGTGTTTCTGCTGTGTGTCCCTCCTTCAGGGTCCCGGTGGAGCCTTTCCTTATTTTTCTTCTTTTCTAATGAGACCTTTGATTTTCCAGTGCATCTGCAAGCATGGGAAACCCTCTAGCCCTGCCTCAAACTCATGTGGGAAAAGCTATTATTGTCACCTGGGTGGCTCTCCTTTCCTCCATGTTCAAGGCTCCTCTTTCTTTCAAAGTCAAATAACAATCAGCTAAGTTCCCAACTGGCCTGACTGCAGGAAGTGCAGACTGGTTCATTCAGTATCTCTGTCTTTTTCCATTACATTTCCATTGCTGAAAAGAGACACCATGACCAAGGCCACTTTGTAGAGGAAACAGACTGTTAGAGTCCATGCTGATCACGGTGGGGAGCATGGCAGCAGACAGGCAGCCATGACACTGGAGCAGTAGCTGAGAGCTTACATGCTGAGACAACAACCATGAGACAGAGACAGACAGAGAGAGAGAGAGAGAGAGAGAGAGAGAGAGAGAGAGAGAGAGAGAGAGAACTGAGAATGCCATGAGCTTTTGAAACCTCAAGGTCCACCCCCAGTGACACACCTCCTCCAATAAGACCGCACCTTCTAATCCATCCCAAGTAGTTCCACCAACTGCAGACCAAGTATTCAAATATATGAGCCTATAGGGGCCCTTGTAATTCAAACCACCACAATATCCTAGCTTCTCTGAAGAGAGTCAATGTAGCTGAAAGGTTTCCCTGACTCTGCTTTGTCATACTTTATCAGGAGAGACATTTGACACGGTGTTTCATTCACACAAACTGGGAAGCTTTTTCCATGGTTAGGACTAGCACATCCACCAAAACTCTCCAGTACTGAGCCCACTCCAGGGTACTGGGAGATGTCTAGGGAATCATGGCCATCCTGAGTAGGGGCTCTCCCAGTGCAGAGTGCATCGAGGCCCAGGATACTGCCCAGCACCAGCAGGGTTCTGGCTCTGACAGTCACACATCCCTTTCATGGCTGACTAGTCACCCCATGAGAAGGGCATGGCAGTGACTCCTGGGACTCCCAATAGGATCCAGAAGAAATGATTGTAGTTAAGCCTCTTCATCAATACTCCAAAGTCAGAGGCAGCCCTCTGTCCATTACTATTTGTGTGGACAAATCTGTGGCTGTTGGCTACAGCTCCTGTCTTGACATGAAGCAGTAAGAGAAACATGGTGGACGGTCCCCAGGAGGCCTGCAGTCCAAGTGGAGACAGAGGGTAACACGTAGTGTCTTTCACAGATAAACACCTCTGAGCTGGGCCTAGCAGCATGTCGTTATTGGGGGATTTATTAAGGCAAGTCCACATAGCTAAAAGGGAGGTTTATTTGGAGGTAACTCACAGCAAGTAAAGGGATTGGTTACAGGATCCAGGAGAGGTGAAGTGCAGTCCAGCGGTGTTCTCTGGAGAACTCTGCTTAGTCTACCATCCAGCATCCAGGATCACCAGGAACCAAGAAGGGCCAGCAATCTGGATCTCGGGTCTTAAGGGCTCCCGTCTTGCCCCCACCTCAGGGGCTGATTATAGGTAGGTGTGACAGTTACCCGAAGCCTCACTGGGGGTAGTACTTCCAGATCAAAGCTGGAACAGCTACCCACTACATGTCCCTGTCACTCCAGATGCTTGGAAGGCTGACGAACTAGGACTGCCAATTCCAGGTCACCCTGGACTTCACAGAGACACCGTCTAAAAGCATAAAAAGGGGATTGGCTCAATGGGTGTGGTAGCACATGCCTGTGACTCTAGCAGTGTACCCATGAACTAGCCCGTTGGCTTTTCTCCAGACTTGCTGTTACTGTTCCTCTAAATCCCCAAACACAAGACCACTATATGTAACAAACTAATCAGATTCATAGGATGTGAAAGGGGATTTGTCGTATTTAATGGACCCGCGCTTCAAACGTTCATGGACATCATCTCTACAGCTTCTTCCCCACTGTACATAGTGCAGGATACATTCCTGTCTATAGCTCCTTTCTTAGGTACACTTCCTAGAACATGGAGTTCTTAACACCCATATCCGGGCCTGTAGGAGAAAGAAGATCACGTTACTGAGTATGGTAATAGTCTCAGAACTCTCACCCACTCTCAAAGACAGAAAGATTAATTAAAAACAAATGAACAAACAAACAGTGTATTACACACAAATCCTATTCACAAATATGGTGTATTGACATTTCACCATTCAGGACTTCCCCAAGGACAGTGATTAAACAAATACTGAAATAAAATCTCTGTTAAATAAATGTTTTGCAACATGATGTTGAAATAGAGCATCAGTTCAAGGCTAAATGGGGCTTAGGGGGTTGGCCCAGTCAATAAAATGCTTATCTGTAAGGATGAAGACCTGATTTTGATTTCCAGAAGCTACGTGAAAATGCCTAGCTTGGTGGCATACATTTACAATCTCAATTCTGGGAAGGCAGAGACAGGAAGATCCTTGGGGCTCACTGGTCAGCCAGTTTAGACTAGTGTACGAACTTTAAGTCAATGAGAGACCCTGCCTCAAAGGAAGTGGATGGTGTCCCTGAGGATGACACTGAGGTTTTTCTCTGGCCTCTACGCACAAACCCACACAGGAGCACATATGCTCTCACATGCACACATTAACAAAAGGCTGTCAATCCCATTTCTCTTCATATACCAGTCTGCCACACTAGGGGTGGCTCTGTTACATAATGATGCTGTCTTTACAAAAGGAGAATGCTATGTTTCAAATCAGAGCATTAGACTAGGCATCTGTCTTAGTTAATATGACAAAAATATCCCCCAAAAAGCAGCTTAAGAAACCAAGAGTTTATTTTGACGCCTAGTTCAAGGGTATGGTCTTCGTGTCAGGGAGGTCGTAACAGCAGGAGCATGAGACAGATGGTCATGTTGTACCTACAGTCGAGGACAGAGACGGATGGATGCTTGAGCTCAGCTGGCTTTCTCCTTTTATGCAGTTCAGGGCCCAAGCCCAAAGAACAGTGCTGTCCCATTTTAGAATGTTTCTCCCATCTTGGCCTAATTAAGATGATTCCCTCACAGGTGTGCCTGGAGGCTTGTCTTCTAGGTGATCCCAGATCTTGTCAAGTTGACAATCAGCAGTCACCACTGCAGTGTGCATATGTGGTATCATGCTGAGTTTAGTGACTCTAAGTTTGAGCAAGCATAGTCCTAAAACGTATCAAGCACTGGGATGAATGTTCAGGATAAGCAGATGATGAAAGCAGGCTCATCCTCCTTGAGTGCTTCCAGACCTGTAGTTACACAGTATCAGTGATAAAAATGCAATGAATCCTGGGAAAAGCAAGGGAAGGAAAGAAGAAGAAAATTCTTTCCTGAGTAGGTCATGTTGCACTTGAATTCTGATAACATCCAGGCAGATAAAGTGAGGGGCATTAGGTGTGAACTGGTCATACATTTTCAAGATGTATCTGGAGGGATGCTGTGACAAAGCATCCATGTGAGCCCTTTCCTGACTGCTGGGAAGTTCCCACTTTAACTTGGTAGTTTCAGAACCATATAAGACTTGAAGACGGTGCATCAATAAGACCAAGAGCTTTTTTTCTTTTTGCTTTCCTTTCCTTCCTCCTCTCCCCTTCCTCCATTCCTCCCCTTTCCTCTTCCTTCATTCCTCTCCCTCCTCTTCCTCCTACCTCTACCTCCTCTCTCTGCATCCTCATCTTCTCCCCCACTCCTCTTTCCTTTTAGACAAGGTCTTAACATGTAGCCCAGGCTGCCTAAAACTCACAACATCCTATCTAAGCACCCCAATCGCTGGAATTGCAGGCATGTACCACCACACTCACCTTCCATATTCAAATATTAATTACATTATAGATAGATGTCCAGTATTTGTAAATGTTGTTGGCATGAACATCAAATCTTTAATGAAGCTGGTGAAAACTGAAAATCTGTTGACTATGTCAGTAATAAATCTGTTTGCTCAAGAAAGATGCAGCCAAACAGCTTGTCAAACAGCACAAACGATAATCAAGTTTCTGATCTCAGAATTCATACAATGTGCTGTTTGATAGGCTGTATAAAGTTTTTATACAAGTTCACAAAGTGAACAAAGTTGCATCAACCCCAGTATAAATTCATAAATGCTATACAGATTGGAATATGTTAGAAAAATATAAACAAGTTATATGATAGAAAAATCCTAGTTGAATATATCAATATCTTAAAGTTTAAACATTCCTTTCTTATGGCAGATGGTCATAGGAGATTATAGAATGTACATGGGCAGAGAAAGACCGTACACCTGCACTAGACATAAATATCACATTTTTTCTTGACCCCTATCATGTTTTCCATCTTGAAGGCCCAGCTTTGATTGCCAGAGAAATGAATGTTGTTATAAGGAGGGCTTTTGTGGTGGGGGGGAGCTGAGTGTGTGCATGTGTAGATATGAGTGAGTATACCCATGTGCTTGACTTGTGGAAGCCAGGGGCTGATGTGATGTCCATTGTCTTTCTCTGTTGCTATCTATCTTCTTTTCTTTTTTCTCTTCTTTCCCTTCCTTCCTTCCTTCCTTCCTTCCTCCCTCCCTCCCTCCCTCCCTCCCTCCCTCCCTCCCTCTCTCTCTCTCTCTCTCTCTCTCC
>CABHPH010142077.1:11456-59067 GCA_902168325.1 Peromyscus nudipes | reverse complement strand
CATGGAAGGAAGCATTTTGGAATCCTGCTTTGTAGGCCAAGCTTGCTTCAAACTCAAAATCTTTCTGCCTTGGTCTCCTGAGTGTCAGTGTTAAAGGTGTGTACCACCAAATCCCATTGGGAAAGCTCCTTGAACCACGCTGCTGCTTTGTCAGTCTGGGGAGGAACTCCACCCACAGAGAGAAGCACAGTTAGACTACTGGATTCAATATTGTCTGCCCTTCAAATCCAGCCGCGACTGATGCCAGCCATATCCGTATACCTTTCATTCATTTGTCAATATATTTCTTTTTGATTGAAGGTGGTTTGTATTTTTGTGTCATATTTGAGCACAACTATTCGGTGAGGGAACTCTTATTTATTTATTCATTCATTTTTTATTTATTTATTTATTTATTTATTTATTTATTTATTTTTGTAGTGCTGAACCTCAGGCACGGGTCTCATATACGTGCAACACATGTTTGTGCTCTACCTCTGAGTTCAACCTGTATTTTAGATATCTTATTCCTGGGCCCTAGGAGAGTTCAGTAGATACTTAATAAGTAAACTCTTACATGTAGGTGACGAGACTCCATTCACGGTGATGGACAGATACACTTTCTACCCACAACTCGTCGTCTCCTTCCCCTTTTAAGGTACAGTGGGGTGCTAATGCTGTTCTGAAATGGCGGTGGCTGCAGTAGGAAAAGGTATTCCTTCATAAATCCATAGCCCACCTTGAATTCAGACTTACCTTAGTTTTGCTGTTGTTTAGGAAGGGTTGCCTGTTCCCCATTTGAAACGCCGTGTCTCCCAGCCGTTACAGAAGACAACAGCAGCTTGTTTAACAAAGCATTTAGCTGAGCACCACCGGACGGCGATGTTGATAATTTTCAGATAAGATAATATGTCCCATGACAGTGGAGAGTCACATGCTTCTGGATCTTAAATTAGTCCTTCATGACATATTTATAATCTTTCAGGGCTGATCATTTTCTCCAAAGACAACTCTTTCCCTAGTTTATGTTGGGAGCTGGAGACACCAAAGAGTGTAACATTCCACTCTCAACCACCTTTCAAAGTTCAGAGCTGAAGAAATTGTAAGTCACCTATAAGAGAGGTCTAGCTAACCTATACCTTAAATTTTTTAACTAAATAATCCCAAAAGTATAAAATGGTTCCCCCGCCATTCCCTCAGATAGACATAAGAATGAAACAGAAAGGGAGTAGACCCATAAAGGAGTAAAAAGAACAAAACGTTCCAGGAAAATATGTATCTAGATGGAAATGATGGGGTAGATAGAGGGAGCTTAAAAAAAAAAAAAAGGATGTTAAGCAACCAGCATGCATTGTGTCTGTGAGGAGTGGGCATTCAAACTGTATGTAAAAATGTTAATTTGATACAGATGGCAACAGAAATAAACTCTGAGAAAGAAAAAAAAAAAACAAAAAACGGCACACCATCAAAAGCCCTGCAGGCATATTTCTGTTTCTTCCGCTGCCTTGCAGCACATGAACATAACAAAGAGGAACTGGAGCCAGTTCTGAAATCATGGCAACCGGCAGAACCGCCATGGAAGGCATTGCTCCTGTTGGCACGTTCACGGGGTCTGAGAGGTCTCTCATTAGGGAAGGGACGGCTGCCGAACAATAAGCCGGCTCCATGGAGTGAGAAGGTTGTTACCTCTTCAAATTGCCATCTGCAGCTGTGGGTCCTTCCAGCCTGTGCTGGCCACGGCCCCTCCTCTTGCTTGTGAAAGCTGGCACTGCTTTAACTATTTTTGTAAAATTTGCCCTCCATTAGCTCTGCCACGCTAGGACATAGACTGAAAAAAAATCCTCTAATTTGAGGATTCAGTAGGCAGCTGTTATGATTTATCTACTGCACTGGATGCTGGACATTTGTTGATCTGCTAAGCTGGTAAAAGAAGTACCACATCCCAGCCAGAATGGGCTGCTTTTGTTTCGCTCTGAGGTCAAGTCACAAAGATGTAGACAGTCAGCTAGAAAATACACTAATATATTTTTCCCTCTTCTTAGAAAGGCGTTCATCCTAGCAGTAAATATTGTTAAGCCTTTACTCTGTGAGCACAGGGCATCTCACAGCTGCAATGTCATGGGGAAAACTTCACTGTAAGAATCTCTGTTTTCTCAAGAATATATGGAAGAAAGCTAGAAGCTGGTCTCTTTTTAAAAAAATACATGGGTTTGATTTATAATTCAAATACATATATTCTGTCTCTTTTTATTTCCCAGATTCAAGCACAGACAGTTTTTCTTCTAAACTGTGTAGCCTGACAATATTGTAGCCAATGTGCTTGCTGAGTGGAAAGTAAAAAAATGAGCAAAGAAAATGGCTTGTGAGAGGTGTGGAACCAGACATCCCTTCTCTACTACATCATGGTTGTGTTTTGCAGTGAATCCCCCACCACTCTGTCAGAGCCAACCTCACCTGTTTCCAACCCCTATCCCTGCTGATGGGTAAGGGACTTCCTCAGCCAAAAGCTACACACACACTCACACACACACACACACACACACACACACACACACACACACACATCATATTATTGATTATTGTTCTGTACCTACTCAATTTCTTTGAGTTGTGAAAAAGCAAGGGATACCTTTTTACTCGTCAATTTTTTATTTTTTAAAAAAATGTTATTTTTTAAATCTCTCCTGATTTTTTGATGTATAAACACAAATATTGTGTCACATGCAGAGGCACAAATGTCAGCTTTCTACAATGAAAGAAATTAGATTAATTCGTGAAAAGACAAAATTAGGAAGCTTCCCAGGTAAGATTGACTACTACCCAAGGCAGAAACATTTTCTCCAACTCAGAGCCAATCATGTCCACTAAAGACAGCAAAATAAAGACTCAAGCAGGGGGGCAGAACTCTCCACATTGGTGAAGTGACATGAAGTGCAAGCTTATCCCTTCTATGTTTAGTTCCTGTCCCCAAGGTTCACTCTTGGCCACACTTGGTCTCTGAAGACAGAGAACTGACTATTATTTGTTCTTGTGAATTATTTTGTCTTCCTTTATTGAAATTCAATGGGGGTAAAAATAACCACTGTCCATTCTCCCTGGCCTGCCAGCTCTACCTGGGCTGAGGTAGTGGGAAAGAACAGGAAGGGCTGCTGCAGATGTTTAATAGAAGAAAGCCCTTTGGGGATGTGTTTGCATGACTCATAAAGCACAATTATTCTTAGCTTTCCTGTCAGCAGAGATGAAGCTCTTTGTCCACTAATACAAGCTTCCCAAAAGGGAAACCCAAGGTCCATTCAAAGGTGGAGCCCAATAATAGGCTCTCCTTACAGCTCCTGTCCCAAACCCCTGGAGTTACATTGGATCATTCTTTGCAAGCCTAGAACTCATTGCAAAATCTTACTCATTTGGTGTTTTAATTTATTAAAGTAGAACTGCCTGGTTTTTTTTTTTTAAAAAAAAAGAAAAGGAACTATTCAATGCAGTAACGGCCACTTTAATTCATAGGTAAGAGTCATCCATTTGGCTATTCCCACATATTCTGGTTTAAAATGCTGTGCCATGTAGAAAACTTGGCACCCCTTCTGATCACCTTTGTAGAATCAAACTTCCATCAAACCCTGATAATCTTCTGGATAAGCTTTGCTTGGTTGCCTAGCACCAATTAGCCAGTAATATACTGCAACCGTTTACTAAAGGATCGCTCTGCCCTTTGATGGACTGAACAACAGAAATGCTAGGAAAAAAATTTTAAGACTTAAAGACAAAAAAGAATTAAAACATACCCTCTGATCAGGGAGATGGTTCGGTGGGCAAGAGTGCTGATTACTATGCAAGCATGAAGACCATCTGGGTGTGAGTCCCTTAGGACCCCCATGAAAATCCATGGCTGGATATGCTGTTTAGAACCCCAAGTCTTGCGGGCGACAGAGACAAGAGACTCCTAGGAGCTTGCTGGCCAGCCAGCCTATCGAAAAGGACAAGTTTCAAGTTCAATGAGAGACCCTCATACAAGGAGGCTGAGAGCAATAGACCAAGATGCCTGATGTCCCATTCTGGCCTTCATGTGTGTGCAAGTAGACAACATGTGCTTGCATAAACAAATACGTGCACAGCCTGCAACACATACACACACACATACACACACACACACACACACACACACACACACACAAAGAAACACATGCACAAACGCACATACGAACACACACATATGCCCCCCTACCCCCCAAATGCATCCCCGTTTAATCTTCCTCGCCTCTTGGGTCTCTGGAAGTTTTCAGTGGTGATCTCTTTTCCAACTCAATCTGCAGTTCTATTTTGGAGATGGCATCCTGAGACTCTGTCATTCTGTGACTGTCCTACAAGGGTTTCTCATGGGTTGAGGGGGCAGTAGATGCTAGAACGACTGTCAGCATCCAGGAGTCTCTGTGTTCAATCCCAGCATTGAGAAGCAAAAACAACATAAATAAGTAGAACTAGAACTTGCCAGTTTTTATAATGGTATGTTTGGGTATTTCAATATTTATGTATATATGGAAGATTTGGAGTCACTGTAAGAAAGACACCCATGGGAAGTCTTATGAGTGTCTTTCAGTAAAACATTATGTGCTTGTTGTGTGCTGATATAGTATATTATACTTATTTCCAGGAATTTAATATTTTCTTGGGGATAAGGAGTATGTTATTACTGTTAATATTCTCCCTTGTTGCCTATGCTACAAAAACTAATTGCTTTACGTATTTTATCTGACAACTTTAGTGATTTTTATGCTGCAGATAATAATTTTTCTCTCCTTGTAGTCATTACATGTTTTGCCTCTTTTGCTTACATTACTGCTCTTGACAAAACTGAACGCTGGCTAGCAGCTCTGCTGACAATCTTATTTGTATTATTAAAGGAAGCAATTATAATACACTACAAAATAGTTTCAGATTAATTTGCCTAGGTAGGTCCTATTGAGCACCTAATGAGTTTTCTTTTTGCTGATATTTTAGGTGTCTTTTTAAAATCAATCATCAATGTTGAATTAAGTTTTTAGATTATTGATTTCATCTTACATGCATGAGTGTTTTGCCTGCATGTATATTTGTATGGCATGAGCATACCTGATCCTTGCAGAAGCCAGAAGAGGGTGTCAGATGCCCCTTGAACTGGAGTTACAGACAGTTGTGAGCATATGTGGGTGCTGGGAACTAAATCATTATTACAGCTCCAACCCATGCTGAGCTTTATCCAAAGCATTTATATACCTATTGAGATAATCATGGAACTTTTCTCACTTAACCTGTTATTTTAAAAACGTCTGATATTCTACTATTAAGCACAACATGTATTAGTAGAATGGGCCCAAACTGTAAATGATACATCAGCCTTTTCATATGGTCATGGTATGGCTTGTTCATTTTCTATATAGGATCTTTGTCTTCTTGTTCGGGAATAAGATTTCTATCTAGCTTTCTTCCTCTTCCTTTGCATGGCAGCCATGCTACCCAAAGTTAACTTGGTCTCCTTGGCTTGCTTATAGGGTGAGTACTTTCACTTTTCCTATACTTTACAATATTTTGCTCATAATCAAAGCATTTATCTTCAAATTTTTGTAAAATTTACGTAGGGGATGGTCTGGGTCTCCTTGTTGAACTTTTCTGAATCTTATGTTTTTATACTAATTCATTTTCTTTAAGGTGACATTCAAGTCTTCCCACTTTTTCTCAATAGTTGTAACTAGTCTCATAGTTCTACAGATTCCTCTATTTTATCTAATATTTCCCATTAAATTCTTCATATGGTTTCCTTGTAATATTGGCCACATCTCTGGTTAGAAACTTTTTTTTTATTCTGAACATATTTTAACAGCTCTTTACTTTTACATTTTCAAGCTTGCCAAGTATTTCTCACCTTTCTTGGTTCTTTTTTAAGTGATTTAGTCGTTTTAACATTTTAGATATGCTTGCTTTCTACTAAAGTTACTTCCGCTATTTTAAATATTTTATCTTTCCTTTTTAAGAAAATAATGCATTGTTCTTTTTCAGGTTGTTAACATGGGCAGGGCTAGTGAACAGGATTTTGTTATTTGTGATCATCCACGTCACCCTTTTTTATAAAAAAAATTACTATAATTTTGTCCTAAACTTTGGAACTTGATTTGAATAATAGAACGTAAGCCAGAGGGACAGGGTGCCAGATCTCTTCCCTTTAATCGGGGCTGAATCTTGAGAGGTGAATTGTAAGTGCAGGAGCTGGCTTTTCAGCCTTGAACATCAGATGGGAAGACAGCAGAGCCAAGCTCACCCTACTTAAAGCCTCCAGCACAGGGTTCTCGATCTTCCTACTGCTGCAACCCTTTAAGACAGTTCTTCATGTTGTGGTGACTTCCAACTAGAAAGTGATTTTCATTGCTACTTTATAACTGTAATTTTGCTACTGTGAGAATCATAATGTAAATATCTGTGTTTTCTGATGGTCCTGTGAAAGGGTTATTCAACCCCCAAAGGGATCAAAACTCACAGGTTGAGAACCACTACACTACTACAGAACTGTAGATGGTCCAAGGCTCTGCTACCTAAGCAAGAAATGATAACTAAGCTTTTGAGCTCATTTTGTTACTATAGCCAAGATATTGGTATCTCAAAGTGAGATAGTCCTATAACAAACAGTTGAAAATGCACTAGTATATTATTATTACTAGAGGCTGGGAAAATGGTGACCTGTGACATAGAGTGGCACAATGTTTAGCAAGCTGACACCTGCAGTACCTTGAGAGGAGATATTCTATCTACTTACCGAAAGGTGGCTTCAGAAGTGTTTTCCAAATGGAGTGTAACCAGTGCTACGTGATTATTCCTCATCCTCTGAACTGCCAAAAGAGCTCTGGAAATTGCTGGACTGGGGTGTAAGCAAGGAAAACAGACATTAGAGTAACCAGAAGTTTTAAGGATTGGAGAGATGAAAAGATAACTGTTTCCATTTATTAAAACGGAATAAAAGTGGAACGATTTGACAAAGATGCTCAGTGCTAAATATGCCCCCAGTGAAATGTATTGGCATTCATATCCTTTGTAACAACAGTTAAATATTTTAAGTTCATCTCTGGAAAAGCAGGTCTCATGGACACCTTAACAGGAAGATGCCCACAATCTTCTCTAATCCTGGTAGCTCATATTATAAAGAAGGCTTGAGAGAGAGGTGCATTGCTGAAGAACAAGAATGCAGCTATTTGCACATGCTTCTGAGTAAAATTAAATCACTTCTAAAATAAACATGATTTTGGAGTCACAGTGCCAAAAGTTCCAATAGCCTGGACTAACGGAGACTATAATTATTAAGACTTTTGAAACTTTGGGGCCAGCATCTTCATATAAAGAGGGAGCAAGATTCACAAGCTCAGTCCATATAAGATGCATTCTATGAGGAGCCTTTCATGATGTGGCCTAGGAAGATAATGGAAATGATGGTTCTTACAGACAGATTGGCTCAGTACTGTGGAAAACAATAGGCTGGGAAAAGAAAGACTTACGTAATGTTTCTTATCATTTCTGCAATGGGATAGTTTGTTGAAGTTATTACCCACTATTGTATGATTATACACCTGTAGGATTTTTTTTTATAACCTATAAATTTGTCCCCGGTGACAAGAATGTCATGAAACCTTAGGCTTTAGATTTAATGGCAAGAATGAGTAGGTATTTAGAGTTTCTCCCTAGAGGCTGGAGTATACATCTTTTGGTTATAAAAGGGAAACGAAACTTGTAATAAGATAGAGGATAGTATTATATTTCCTTAAGTACATCTCAAGCCATTGCCTTTAGATTTGGTTGAGTCTTGCTTGGACAGTGAGTGAATTCTGAGTAGAAGCTCTTTGACACAAGTCAATTTCCACCAGCTCTGATATTCTTCCCTTCATCCTTATGAACCAGAACAGACTGACTACTACATTACCACATTGCTATTTATTACTCCCATTAAACTTAGATCTTGGAATGAGAAGACACAAGGGTCAGAGTCACGGGTCACAGCAACACTGGAACATATCAGTAGCTGACTCACAGGTCCAGTGTACATTCTGATACCACCACATAAGTTGAAAAATCACAAAATTGGGGAGAGGGACATGGGGGGAGTTGGGGGGGAGGGAAGTGGTGGGGTAAGATAGATGAAGTGCTCATGTATAAAGTTCTCAGAGAAAATTTACTTTCAACCAAACAATTAGGTACCTAACCTACAGAGGATCACAGCTTAGCACTATGGTGCAACATTGAGGATAGGTTATTTCCTCTGCAAACATGTGGCTGAGCAGGAGCTGCCCCTGCCCGACATGAGAGAATAGTATACCATGTCACCAGCCCGGGATTCAAGATTCAAGTACAGTTCTTGAGAAAGTAAAAAAAAATAGATGCACCATGTGATCTAGCAATAACACTATGGGTAAGTAGCCAAAGGAGAGGAAAACAGTGTACTGAAGAAATATCTGTATGCCTATGTTCACTGCAACAATATTCCCAGCAGCCAAGAAATGGGAGCTACATAAATGTCTATTTCTTGATGAATGGATAGAGAAAATATTATGGAACTGCCACCAACCACATGTCCCTTCTGCATCGAATCCAGCCAGCCAGATCTCCTATGTCTTTCTCCAGGCTCTAGCTTCATAAGTCTCCCTGGGTCTCCCTATCCATACCATCTCCCCAAACCATCAGATCTATCTTGGATCCCATATCAGTGTTCCTGCTTTGTCTAACCATCCATATCTGTGCAGCAAGCAATTTCTAGACTTCTTCCAGGACTTCATCTCTAGCCCCCAATCCTCAGGCCTCTCATATGCCACATCCAACCTTTCCATCAAGTCAGATCTAGTTAGAACTGACCACTCAAGACTTAGACCAAGAGGCATGTCCTGTACAGCAGCCCAGTTCCTTCTGTCTACCTGATTTCATTCTACCCGAGCTATTTCCAACCTCTTGGCCCACCTGCCATTACACCCCCACTTCTGTCAGAACCTGCCCTGTCCATATCAGATTTAGAATTAAGGGCATGTGAGGTTCACATGTTCAGACCTCATTGCAAAGATACAAACACTATGAAAGATCAAGCCAGTACTTTCTTTGTAAAAAATTATCAGTACTGTAGAAATGTTTGCCAGTGAGAATTATCTACATGAACCCCATGACCTCCATGACACAGAGCTTAAAAAAAAAATCATAAACTTCATGAAAGAATTCAGGAAGTCTAAAGACACAAAAAAAAGCTCAATGAAATTAAGGAGAAAGAACTTGAGAATAAATCCTCAGTGATGAAACTGCCCAAGAGAACATACACATAAGGCCAATGGAAGTGATAAGACAATTCAGGACTTGAGAATGGAATTTAATAAGGAGATAGACAAGTGCCAGATTGGACTAAGCGAGCCTTTGTCCAGTGACTGATGGAGGCAGATGCAGAGATCCATGGCCAGGTACCAGGCTGAGCTCTGGGAATCCAATCAATGAGAGAGAGGAGGGATTCTGCAGGCAGGGGACATCAAGATCATGATGGGAAGACGTACAGAGATGACCGTCCACACTAGTGGAAGCCCATGAACTGTAGACTAGTGGCTGTGGAGCCCCCATGGGACTGGACTAGGCCCTCTGGATACGGAAGACAGTTGTTTGGCTTAAACTGTTTGGGGGGCACCCAGACAGGGTGATCAGGATCCGTCCCTGGTGCATGGGCAGGCTTTTGGGAGCCCGGCGCCTTGCAGAGCCTTGGTGCAGTGGGAAGGGGCTTGGACCTGCCTAGGCTCAGTGTGCTGGGCTCTGCTGACCTCCCATGGGAGACCTTGATTTGGGGGATGTGGGAATGTGGGGTGGCTTGGGAGGGAGGGCTGGGGGGTGGGAGGAAGGAGGAGGTGGAATCTGTAGGTGGTATGTAGAGTGAGTAAAAAAATTCTTAGTAAAGAAAAATGAAAAAAAAATAAGGAGATAGACATTGAAGGGGACTCATGCTGAAATAAAGGTGGAATTGAAAAACCCAATAACCCAACAGGAAAACCAAAAGGAACATCTTACAAGTATTATGAATGGAACAGAAGCTAGAGTATCAGGACTTGAAGATAAAGTAGAGGAGCTAGACCAAGTAAGATGGGATATAAAACAAATTTAAAACCACAGAGAAAGAACATATAGAAAATGATGTGGGACACCAAATTCTGGTGCATCCAATTTCATTAAAAAGAAATGTACCACTGGAGTTAAGGACACAGATTAACAACAATCTGTTACAGTTGGTGGTTTTACTACTTCACTTTCTCCAACAGACAGGTCATCCGGACAAAAAATAGAAACAGAAACATCAGAATTAATTCACATCATATACCAAATGGACTTAACAGTTATCAACAGAATATTCTACCCAAAATCAAAGAATACACAATCTATTCAGAAGTACACAAAAGCTTTTCTAAAATAGAGCACATGTGGGGACACAAAACAAATTTTTATAAGCTGAAAAAGATTGAAATCACTTCTTATATCCTATCCGACCACAATGCAATAAAACCTAATATTGACAGCAAGCAGGTCTCTAGTAAACACACAAACTGGTGGAGATTGGACAACTCACTGCTGAATGATGAATAGATCATAGAAGAAATCGAGAAAGAAAGAAAAAGATTCCTAGAATTCAATGAAAATGAAAACACCACAAAACGTCTGGGACACAATGAAAGCAATCTATGAGGGAAATTTACAGTTCTAAATGCCTACATTAGAAAAATCAGAAAGAACTGGCTGTTCCCTGTGACGAGGCAAGACTTCAAGGGGAGGGAATGGGAAACCAATTGAGCCACACAACCTTCAACCTACAGTCTGTCCTGCCTATGGGATGTGCTGGGGTAAGGGTGGACTGGAGATTGAGGGAGTGGCCAACCAATAACTGGTCTAGCCTAAAACCCATGCCAGGAGAGTAAGCCCACCCCTGGCACTGCCTGGAGCACCAGGACCCACAGGCTGGAAGACCCAGGGGCCTAGTATAGAACCAAACATGACTACAGGAAAAAAAAGTCAATGTAATGATGCCCAATGATATTCTGCTATACTCGTAGATTGGTGCCTAGCCCAACTGTCATCAGAGAGGCTTCATCCAGCAACTGATGGAAACAGATGCAGACCCACGGCCAAATGTTAGGCAAAGCTTAGGGAATCCTGCAGAAGAAGGGGAGGAAGGATTGTAGGAGACAGACACTACAAGAAAACCTACAGAATCAACTAACCTAGGCTCACAGGAGCTCACAGAAACTGAACCAACAACCAGGGAGCCTGCATAGGACTGACCTAGGCACTTTGCATATATGTTATTTTTTTGTAGCTTGATCCTCTTGTGGGACTCCTAACAGTATGAGCAGGGACTGTCTCTGACTCTTTGGCTGGCTTTTGGGACCCTACTCCTCATTCTGGGTCACCTTCCCCAGCCTTAATACATGGGAGATGCTTAGTCTTACTGCAACTTGATATGCCATGTTTTGTTGATGGTCATAGGAAGCCTAATCTTTCCTGAACAGAAATGGAGGAAGAATGGACTGGGGGTGGGACAGGGAGGAGGGAGGGGAAACTGCTGCTGGCATGTAAAATAAATTTAAAAAAAAATCAGAAAGAGCAGAAATCAATGACTTAATGATGCAACTTGAAATTTTGGAAAAATAAGAGAAAAACCAAATTCATACTCATTTGATGGCAAGAAATAATAAGGATCAGAGCAGAGATATGCACGCCAAAAACATAAGCTGAGGAAAAGAAAACATCTTCAACAAAAGGCACTGGGAAGACTGGCTGTCTACTTGCAGAAGAATGGAATTAGAAAAAAAAACTACTTTGTGATCTCAGAAGCATGGTTGAAAGCTTGCAGAGAAATAGAAACGTGGATGTTAAGGATGAAGAACACTTGAAAGGAGAAGGAAGCATCAAAGACGTTGAAGGTCTAGTATATGTTGTCTAACCTAACATTTCTTGAAGAAGCATCTTGAAGGACGTGAATTTGTTTTGTAATCAAAAACTCCCATTCAGATTTGCTTAATGAGAGGAAAAAATGAACAAGAAAGTGTAGATGTAACCGTCTTGTTAAATGAGAAACACAGAGCCAATGCAAAGATGAAAACCCAAGAGGTCAGAGCAATAGCTAAGAGCTAAAAACCTTACCCTTCACTGCCGCTGCTGTCCTCCTCAGTCAGAGACCTACTTCCTGTGTGTTTGTCTTTATATAGACTTTCTGTTCTGCCTTCTCATTGGTTGTAAACCCAACCACATGACCTCCTCGTCACTGCCTGTCTATACAGACCTCCAGGTCTTCTATGGTTGGTATTGAGATTAAAGGCGTGTGTCTCCATGCTGGCTGTATCCTTAAACACACAGAGATCCGCCTAGCTCTGCCTCCCAAGTGCTGGGATTAAAGGCGTGCGCCACCACCGCCTGGCTTCTGCTATGGCTTGCTATTAGCTCTGACCCCCAGGCAACTTTATTTATTAACATACAAATAAAATCACATTTCAGTACAAATAAAATACCACCATAAGAAAGAAAATCTATGACACTTTCATATTCAATATGATGAAAATGGTCATAATGGGACCAAAACCAAACAAGGATGTAAAAAACAATACACTCTGTGTCCCCAAAGTGAGAGATAAACAGACTTTGCTTAGCTGCATATCCCCATGGCCACCTAAGAAAGCGTCATCTGGACTGAATATCTAGAAAACTCTGCCAAAAAAAATTTTAGTCTTGAGAAATTCTCCTTGAAACATTTACTCATTTAAACTAGCATTGCATTTGGCAAGGAAAGGGGACGTTGGTGAGAATGACGACGGGCTTGGCCAGAGCTCACATACATATGAGAACCAGACCAGGGTTCTCCAGATTCTCCTCCAGATTCTCCACCATCCACCTCATCTCCTCCCTTCTCCATCCACTTGCAAACTTCCAGCCAGAGACAGGAAGCACAAATATGCTTTTGCATCCTTTTCTTCTTTTATTACTTCTTTGGGGACACCTATTACGTTCCAGGCACCACGGTCGACTATAAGAAGATGGAATCATCTCAGCCTCTATTTTCATAGTCCTGCACATTCATACGGGCTGCATTCCAGTACCAGTATTGAATGACACAATGTTTTGTGTTAGGGAGCAAATGAAAAGTGCCTCAATGCCCTAAATGGAAGAAAGACGGTAAGTACTTCCATGTCGGTGATGACAATTTTCAGCATAAAAAATGACCACACTGTTTCCCCTGTTTTAAATAAAACTATTAATCAGGAATGCAACCAAGATTACCAATGAGGCCATGAGTATCCCAAAAGGAGGAGATAGCTGGATTCTCACAGTGTTTTCACATCTGTCAATGCGGTGAGATTTCCTCCTCAAGATTACTAAAGACTTTTGTACTCAGATCATGATAACCTTGTGCAAGACTTTTCAGTTACAAATGGTAGTCATCACAATCTCCTTCAGAACTCTTAACACTTCCTTATGCCTATTTCCAGTTCTGATAGCAGGAAGTTAGTACTGAGCGATTTAATTTTTGTAGTCTCATAGGATTCTAGAGAGTGACTTCATGGTGGATTTTTGAGTTTCTCCCTTCATCAACGGAAAGGCAGAAAATCATCAGAGGCAAATAAGATCCAGGCATAGCTCAGTGTGTTTAGGTTCATACCACCTCACTCTGGGAGTTTACCCAATGTTGTAATGAGGCCCAAAGAGCTTTCTCCATTGTTGTTTTATTCTAGAACATTTCAGCTGGAAGGCTAGGGAGATGACCTACTCAACAAAGTGCTTGTGTCAAAGGCGTGAGGTTCTGCTCCATAGCACACACGCAAAAAGCTGTGTGTGGTGGTAAGTATCCATTTTCCCAGGATAGGGAGGCAGAGTCAAGAGGATCCCTGAAGCTTGCTAGCCAGCCAGTCCAGCTGTCTCAAAACATAACCACTTCCAAAATGGGACAGTCACTCACTTTTTCACACAAAGATGTGTGTGAAAATGAGCTTAATCATTCTATTGGATAAAACAAATGATAATAAAAATGTTCTTAAAATAATAAAAGGGCAAATGAGTTAATCCTTCTCTTTCTCCTTCTCCTTCTCCTTCTCCTTCTCCTTCTTCTTCTTTTGTTTGTTTTTCTAGACAGGGTTTCTCTGTGTAACCCTGGATGTCCTGGAGCCTCTGCCTCCCAAATGATGGGATTAAAGGTGTGTGCCACCACCTCCTGGCCGTGTTAATTCTTCTGACATATACCAGATGTCATCATTTAAACACATAATTATTATTCAAAATATTAATGATAGACTTTACATACTTTTGCTGTGCAAAGTCTAAAATCCAATGTGTATTTTGCGTTGACAATGCATCCCAATTTGTTTTATTATTATTATTCCAAATGTTTCTTTCTTGTATGCATCTAAGCATTACTGACTGCCATAGCTCAGCTTTAGAGAGTAGAAGAAATGTTAAAACATATGTGCAGGTAGTAAAGAGGAGAGTATACTAACCAAGACAACAGGTTAAAAGCTAGAGAGAGGGTTACTGGTGAAATGTCTAAATAATTTCAAGAAGTTAAGCAAAAAAAGAGGCTCTGTTTAAAATTGTAATTGGGACTTACAAATAAACAGATCATATTAAAAGAAACTGTCCAAAACTCATTTATAAGGGATTACTTAAGGTTTCAATTTAGATCAATGTGTTTTAAATTATCTTGTTTATAGGGTGGAGAATTCTTAATATAATAATTCACCACAACAGCCAATGCAATGACTTTTGGCCTTGTCAAAAAGAAACACTATACTGTGTGTGGCTGCTAGGTTTCAGGTTGGGGCCTTGTTTCTCTGCAAAACAGTCACATGCACAAGGTTTAATTAAGCCAAATGAAAACAATATCTCCCTGGGTTGGACTTTGCTCATTTAGATAAGGAGATCTGTAATACACATGTTCTTAGTCACATCCACACTGCGTCTACTGTGCAATGCTTACATACATCCAGCTAACATTGGCTTTATTAGTCTCCAAGTTTACCTGGCTCATCAGTTAGTTGTGGAAGTCAGCGTTCAACTGTCTGAAGTATCCCAGAATCTATCAGGTTTTGTCGTTGTTTGTCTAATCGTTTGAGGGAGGAACTCAAGGCCAAGAATATATCTAGTCTGTTGGTGGTGACAGTTAAGAATTACATCAGCCCTTAATGAACACATACTTATTAGTAAAGCAGGAGTAAATAGATGTGAAAGAGACACAACCTTCTGATCTCTGTGTTGTAAATTTTGGGGAAAAGTCAGACTGGTAGCCACAGACACTGGACACACTGGATGTTTGACAGAGGGGCAGGACCTACTGGCATTGATTTAAGTGAGCCATGCAATACAGAGATTTTAGCTAACATTGTTAGAATTTGGTTCAATAGTTCCAACCTATGCTTGGGCATTCTTATTCATATCTTCTAGATTACTTAGCCTTGCATGCTCAATGCTCAAAATACGTTTTACTCCACATTGTTTTACATTTAATACATGGAACACAATCTTTAATATATAATTTAATTTTTTTAAAAAGTGTCCAAAGTATATCTACCTACTGTATCAAAGCAGACCTAAGCATATTCTAGAATATAATCAAAGAATCATTTGCCAGTCATTCCCCCTGAGGTTAGCTGGCTTACAGAGTCAAGAATAGCTGATGAAAAACATAGATTCCCATCCATTCTCATTTCATAAGACACTGTCATGACAGGATCTTGGTACTACACAGTCAAATTCGGCTGTGTCCTGAACAAAAAACAGAACCAGATAATTGCTAGACACACCCAAATGGTTCTCAGCAAGCCTTAGTCAAATGCCAAAAACACAGTGGTCATGTATAAAAGGGGATAAGATAAGCATTATCATCCCATCTATGCAGCAGCTCCCAGGCTCCTAAGACATAGTAAGAATGTCTGAACTATCCTCACAAGTGTAATGAACAAACAAAGCAAAGCTATACAAAATATATGATGCCTTCGCAGATTCTAGTCACTATGCAATTTGCAAAGTAAGCCCAGGTTTTACCCCAGCCCCCTACTCTCACTAATTGTTCATCAAGCTTATTCCCAATCTGACTTCTCATTTTCATAACCTAAATTCCTCTTCACCTTTCTACCTCTCTGCTCTAGTTTTCAATTTTTTCCCCTCCCCACTCTCTAATGCAAAAGTACATTATGTCCCTAGATAGCACATTTTATATATTCAGGTTAATATTATTAGACTAAAACATTTCTCTGCCTCACCATTGATCCCTGAAGCAATCCTGAAATGGTAAGCGACTTAATGCAGAACTTGAGTCAGTTTCAAAGGCATGGACCCCTCTGCTATAACAGGTGTGTGGATTTCACTTTGGTTCTTATTTATATTGATTATTTTAGAGGAAAGGAAGACTACTATTAAATTATAATTATGGCATCAAAGAGCACACAATCAAGAAAAGAAACCTCTTGAATTACATTTATACTGAAGCAAGTACTTCAGGACAATAACATCTCTAGGCAGGCATTCATGTTCTTAGGTGTAAGTCTCTAGCTTGACGTCAGCTGTGGGATCATGAGTAATTATTCAACTTCCCCCAAAGCCTCTATTTCGTCATCTGTAAGATAGGAATAAAAAGGAAGGCACACTAGTGAGATCATACCACAGTCCCTTGACCACAAGGGGGCTCATAAAACTAGTCATGTTACTGTTATTAGTTATCATTGTAATTGTTAACAGCAATGGGCCGGAAAGATGGTTCAGTGGCTAAGAACATGTACTGCTATTGCAGAAGACCTGAGTTTAATTCCCAGCATCCACACCAAGTGCCTCATCACCAACTGTAGCTCCAACTCCAGGGAATCCAATGCCTCTGGCCCCCAAAGGCACCAGTGTGTACACACACACACACACACACACACACACACACACACACATAATTTAAAAATAATAATGTAAATCTTTAAAAATATAAAAATAAATTAAAATTTAAACTAATAATAAACGTTATCTTAATGATGTCCTTGCAATTGGAAATTGAGTATCTAATGATCCATTCAATGTCCTAAATATATATTGGGAAAGATCATCAGAAGTTGAGAACTATGGCCAGGAACAGGGAGTCAGTCTCCTCTTTATTATCTCAAATCAAGTAGAAAATACAAGATATACACCAGACACTTTGCCTTTACTTGCTAATATGAACTCTGGTTTAATTGATGAGCCTCATGAGCCCATTTAAAATATTCCATTTATTCTCCTGATATTTATTTGTCAGAAAGACCGAGTCACCTGCCTTTCTTTAGAGATCTTCAGTTTCCCTCCACCGAATTTTGCTAATTGCACCCAGTGCTGTCATTAGAAACTGTCATTACCAGTTCTCATTTTTCCTGTAAGTTTTTAGATCTTAGAAACTACCAGATTCTCATGTGATTGTTTGATAACGCTACTTTAAAAGAGATGTAGTGCTCCATCAAGGAACTCTGTAGTTGGAAGTTTCCCTGTCTCCCGCCTGGTCCACATCTGCTCAGACCCAAATAAACACACAGAGGCTTATATTAATTACAAACCGTATGGCCATTAGCTCAGGCTTATTACTGACTAGCTCTTGCACTTAAATTAACCCATAATTCTTATCTATGTTTAGCCACGTGGCTTGGTGCCTTTTCTCAGTTCTGCCTTGTCATCTTGCTTCCTCTGTGTCTGGCTGGTGACTCCTGACTCAGCCTTCTTCTTCCCAGAATTCTCCTTGTCTGTTTCTCCCTCCTATACTTCCTGCCTGGCTACTGGCCAATCAGCAGTTTATTTATCAACAAATCAGAGCAACACATATTCACAGCATACAGAATGACATCCCACAGCAGAACTCAGTCTCTTTCATTTTTCTAAGCTGTTCTTGGGGCTCGATGCCATCCTTCCTGAGGAGGGAGCAGGAGAAAGAAGACAACACATGTCTGTTGCTCCTTCATTTTCTTCCTTGAGCATCTCTGTACAGAGAAACTTCTCCTTGTGTTTTATTTATCAGGTGGGACAAAATAAGGAAAGCTGGGCAAAGGTTTTGTTTGACCCTCTTCCTTCATTATTTTTTGTCTGTTTTTAAAAGCATGTGTATGTTCTCTAGTTAGGGGGAGTTAAGTAAAAACTACACTTTTGACATTAAATCAGAAGATAATAGGGATTCTCATTTATCTTCAAAAGAATACATAATTTGTGCCAATGGAAAGAGCTGATGAGCACCAAGACTTCCATTCTGAAATACAATTTCCAACTCAGACAAAACAAAGTGCAGGAGACAGGTAGTATCCAGATGAATGTGGGACATTTCACCATATCCATCAACAAGGAAGTTGTTCAGTGCTATTGAGGTCATAATAAAATGATTCTAAAATCAATGAGAAGATCCCACTGGCAAGAGATGAAACAATTCCAGCTGTACAAGCACATACAGTTTGGTGCTTTGTATACACTGCTATGTAAACATTGTTAGTCATCATTTTTAGAATTGCTTATATATTTACCCATTTTTGCCTAATTATGTTTTCAGTTACTTGGTACGTACCATATATGACAATAAAAATCAACCTTAGCCAAAAGTTGAATCGTTTGATCAACAATAAGGATGTAAGCTGAAATGAGTATTTGCCACTGTGTAGATCAGTTCTCATCAGTGTGCATATGAAAATATGAAAGAAATGGGTGAGCAGATTCAACTGATCCAAGTCCAACCTCTGTCTTGAATCACTCCCTAAGACACATCAATATATTGAACGTTCTACAATATCCTTCTAACTGAATCCCCAAGAGAAATCTGGAACAAAACCAAGTTTAAGCACCTCCTTTTCCCCATCTTCAGCATCCTGGTTATGGTTTGATTGGTACCAACATCCATCACCCAAAAAGAAAATTGGTCATTCTTGATCTATCCTTTTCCCTCAACTTCCATCTGAATTCACCAGCAAATCTTGTTTTTTCTACTTCAAAAACTACATTCAGCCTGTCCTTTCTGTTTATCCACACCCCCATTCAGTTGCTGTTTCTGTCTTCTTGCAGGATTATAGTGGTCTTCTAACACTAAGCAACTGTGTCCATTTCTAATCCATTCTTGGTGCTGTGGCTAAGAGCAGAACAAAAGCAAATCTATGTCCCTATCTACTTACAACCCATTAGTGGCCTTACATTATCAGAGTAGTAAGATAGGCTTGAGTTTCTGTCACAAAGCCAGAATGTCGGTAAATTAAGACAAAATTAATCTCTCACCAGAGCCAAAACTCCTAGGCAGCTCATTATCATCATTCCAGATGGGGCCAGTTCCATAGTTCTGGGTCTGGGTGGTGTTGCTCAAAGGTGCATTTCTTAACACTGTGTGCCTCTCCTCTCCTTCTGAGGCATGTGTAAGACTATCCTCCTCAAAGCGGTTATCTAGGAGACAGTTACGTCACTGATTCTAACCAATAGATTGCAAATAGAAATATGGCCTGTAAAGATAGACTATTCCAATCCCAGCACCTACATGTTGGTTGACAAAGGTAAAATATATTTGTAAATGTGAGTAAGGATTTTGAGGTGGAAGCTATAGTGTATTATCCAGTGGGCCCAACGTAATTATAAGTACCTTTAATGAAAGTAGGTGAAGACAGAGGACATGAAGGAGATGGGGGGGCAGGAAGAGGAGGGAGATGGCAAGAGAAGTAAAAATTACAGAGAAAAGAGGTGGAGTGGAGAAAATCTTCCCTCCATGCCACATCAGTAACAACATCTGGCTTCTACTGTCTCTCCCTTTGTACTCTCATGTCCCCTGCTATAAGTGAAGCTCTAATATCTTATTCTATTACAATAAACCCCTCCTCTCCTCTTCCTCTCATTCCCTCCTCCCCTCCTTCTCTTCTTCTCTCTCAGCCCGTTACTATCACAGCCTCTTACTATCATTTCTCTCAATTTGCCTCAAAGTTAGACAAATTAACTTTATCCAAGTCATCATTTGAGGTGATGTCTATCTCTACCTACATTCTTCAGATTTGGCAATTGCATGGGCCAGTTTGGCAAGGCTCTCTTTTTGTCGGCCTTTGCTTGCATCTACTGTTGTCACCCAGCCTTCTCACACTCAATATGCAGTAAACCCAGTGCCTGCCATGTGTATGTAATATTAACTAAGTTACTTAGCAGCGTGATTGACAGACTTACGCCCAAGTGACTCATTTTGTAGAAATTCTGCAGTATCCTTTCATTCTATTATTTCTCTTCTCAAATACTACTCTCTGATTTGGACAACTTAGGATATATTTCCTCACATTACTCTCAGGAAATGATAAGGCATGCCGTTTCTATATACTTACCCTGTGGCCTTAGGCAAGTAACATCTTCATATGCCCAGGTTCTAATTTGTGAAAGGCAGATAATACTAAGTTTAATTGATAGAGTTTTGTGAATATTAAATGAGAAAAATGTCTATGAAGCATTAGTACACTGAGTGTCACTAAGCAATGCCTAATTTCATTGTTCAACATTGAACGGGGTTTCTCTCTTCCTTCCCCACTCACCTGGTATGCCTTTGTAAAATCTTCCCTATCTTTTAGCGTTCAGTTCAAAATCTACTTTTATTCTATGAAAATGTCCCACTAGATCCATAAATTGTAAACAGTCTCCAAATTCATATGTTCATGGTATTTGGAGGTGGGAGCTTGGGGAGATAATTTGAATTACATGAGGTCGTGAAGGTGGGGCCACTATGATGGCATTGTTGCCCCTTCTAAAAAAGATGGGAGATCTGAACTAGCACAGTTGCTCTATCATATCCTGCAATGCCTTCATGCTATGATGCATCAAGAAGACCCTCAGTGGATGACAGCCAGATGTCAACACCAGGCTTTCAGATCTATAAGAAAATGTCTTTCCATTCCAAATTACAGTCTCCAGTGTATAGTGATAACAGAAAATAAGCTAAGACTCCTACCATCATGATGCAAATAGATTCCTTAACCAGATATTCTTCTTGTGCATGCACATTCATGTATTCACTATTAACAATGTCATCCAACTAATTATGAGAGCCAGACAGAGTCTAGGAAAGAATGACGTAGTTGAAAGCCATGAGATGGAGCTAACAAAGGGTGATCTCAAGATTTGTGATAGGCTAGAATTGATCTAGTGGGAATACAGGGGAGTTGAAGCAGGGATGTGACTGATTCCAAGATGCCTGAGAAAGAACTCGGAGGAGTGCCCATTTGTGAACACTGATGGGCAAAGAAGACTCCAGGAATTCTTACTAAGTTTCAGATTCTTTTTCACTGAGTCTCAGAAGAAGTATAACTTGCTACATTTTCAACAAGTCCTGAGTGCTGCTGGTCCCCTGATACCTCTCAATCATCAGGGCTCTGGAGTTAAAGGAAAGGGTTGAACTCACAAAACCACCACTAAGACCTGTGGACCAGTGAGATGAGAGGGAGTCAGCTGAGCGGTAACGGTGTCAGTGAGAATGGACGGGCCAGGAAGTTCAAAACAAAATCAAAGGCAGGGACGTTGCACGACTGTTATGGCAATGACGTGGAGTCAGTGCCCAGGAAAGGGAACAGAGTCTGGAACAGTGCAGAGAGAAAAACTGATGATGCCAAAGCCAGATACACACATCCTACCTACGTGTGGGGAAGAGAAGAACTTGAAACTTCCAAATTTCAGTAAGTTATACCCTACAGTTGCTTCATTTTCTAGCTGGGTATTTCATTTTTGAGTATCTGTTTCATCCTCCTCTGAGAAAGGAAGAGAGAAGAAGGAATGAAGGGGGGAAGGAGGGAGAAAGGTGGAGGGAAGAGAGAGAATGATGCCTTTTTAAAAAATATATCACAAAGATTATCCAAGGCAATTCTTCCATGGACTGTCAGCTTGCTTAGATGGCTACAAATTTCTAAGATTTTTTTTTTAAGTATCTGGGTCCTGGGTATTATGATGACTGTAAATGTGATCATAGATCTATTTAAAAATCATCCCTGCCCATTTCCTACTTAGAACAAAACTCAGAAGTCTTGCCTAAATGTCTGGGAAGGAAATGGTCTCTGTGAGTCTGCAGTGGAGCAGAAGAATGTGAAAATCTAAGATAAGGGGTCGCAAAGACCAGGCAGGTTAACGCCTTCAATAAATGTCATGAATCTGGCTGGAGTGGCGTACTCTAAAAGGGTGACTGACTGCTCTTTCAAAAGACGGTCCCCAAGGGAGAAATTTAGGCTTGATTTTGACATTAAAAACTGAGACTTACTTGAAAACCTCTTCATTTTGAAATGTTGGAGAGGGTTCAAATATTTAAACACTTGTTTGGGCCACACAAAACCTATGTGCAGGCTCAATTCCTGCCCAAACTAACCATTTTCCTCCCTGCCATCTTTGCTTTAATCCTTCGAGGAATTCACGCCTGCTAAAAGAGGATAAAGATACCCCAGAAAGGCCCCCTGAATGGTAGACTTTCATGCAATTTAAAGTGTAAAGAATGCAAGATGGGCTGGAGAGATGGCTCAGCTGTTAAAGGCTAGGCTCACAACCAAAAATGTAAGAATGTAAGACTTTTGGAGTACCCTGCATACTCAGCATTTTAAACAACCCTGCCTATTCATATATCATGCTTGGGACAAAGGTCAGGAGTAACACAGCCCTCATCCATTGAGAGCTCTTGGCAATGGCTTGGGGAAGTTTCAGGAGACTTTATCTTAGGAACTACTCCAAGATTCTAATGGAAAGACAACCTTCAATATTTTCTTTTCTAGCATGAAGTCACAGCTCTTATATTTGTGTATTCTGAATAAATAAGAGAATTCATTATCAATTATTGTTATTAGAATTCACTATTCATAGAATTCATTCATTAGTCCATATGATTTGCTTGTCTGCTTTGAGCAGTTATGAGTAATATCAGGCACTGTTCTAGGCTCTACAGGTGGAACAGAAAGGGAGTTGGAGAAGAGTGAAGGAATACAGTAAGGAATGTAATAAAATCAATAAATTAGTAAACCATTTCAGAAAGTGGCAAACGGATCAGAATGGTGTGGAAAAAATTGCATCCTTCAAAGGTTGGCAGGTCTGCCATTAATTGAGTGGTCCCAAGGTACCTCTCAGGAGGCGACATTTGGATGGAGACTGAGACACATGGAGAACTGGCATGTAAAGAGAGAGGAAGGCCACTCTAGAAACAGAACCCTCTGGTGGAAGCAATATGAATCATTTGAGGAAGATGGAGGATGTGCTGAAGAGGAAGAAAGAAGGTGATGCTGAAATCTGTGAATGAGAAGGACCGGGTGTCAACTGAGGGGAAGAGAGAGCAAAGAACAGGAGGACTGGCAGGGAAGAAAACTGGAGTTAGCTGAGTGCAGTATAAAACCAGTGAACAGATATAAAAAGGGGGGAAATGATAGCATTGATATTTCTCAGTGGTTATTTAGGCCATTTTATGAAGAACAGAATGAGAGCAGCAAGAGCAGATAAGAACCTGCTTTCAGGATAGAGCCAAACATGGGTAGTGGGCAGGAAAGCATCATGACCCCAAGATGGTGGTACCATCAGTCTGTACAGGAGGGGAAGAATTCAACATTCAGTATATGGGGGATAAAAAGCCAATGAGATGGTTATATATGCATCTAAAAATAAAAAAGACAGTGGGAAAAGATAAAGGATGTGAGCAAGAGAGGAAAAAATACAGGGAGGAAAGAAGGAGAGTACAGAGCTAAAATATGTTAAGAAATGAAAAGCTGAAGTGAGAGTGAGAGAGAAAGAGATCTGGAGAAGAAGAAGGGAGAGAGGGAGAGAGAGATACTAGTGAGAAGGCAGTACTTATTTTACTAGACTATAGTTACATTCTCTCAAACTTATTTGAACATGAAAAAATTCTCTCCATTAAACATACCATAAAACAAACTTGAAAACCCCTTGTCAAAGTATGGTTTTCCAGAAATCCCAAACACAATACCCAGATACACTAGTACCCTCTATGCTCAAGAAGTTGCATGCTATGATTCCCTTATAGGTGACAGAAACATGGATGATATTGAAACCATATATACAATGTTTCCCTCTACTTAAATATGCGATGTAATTCCTTTTCCATTGTATTTAGGCATGTGACCATAATTTTTCCAGTTAGATGTATGAGAGTAAAACTAGTATGAGTTTCCTTTTTCTTTCTTTACAGATTCGTGAATAGATTCAGTCTTACTATGGATTTTAGTAAGTGCATCATAGGCTTTTGCTTGCCTGTTGCTGAGGTCACACTCCTCTTTACACACCCAAGTAGCTAGCATCACTACATTGGTGCCTGGTGGTCATTATTCAGAAAAATTAGAGTCACTTAAAAGTAAGCATCAGGATGCCAAGCACACAATCTAACAGCTGAGATAGTTACTAGGTAACTCATCCGAGGTAACGGACACAGTTAGGATACACCAGACAAAGATCCATTCACATCACACTGATGTAACAGAATACTCAGAGGTTGCATCATTCAGCTCAGAATGGCAAATGATTCAAAGCTGATGCATGATTTGCTTTTAGAATTTTTCATTTCATATTTCCATAAGGAGGTGGCCTTCAGGTAACTGAACCAGCGAGTGTGACACTACAGATAAGAAGGACCACTGTATTCATCCCATTCACTAAGAAATGGGCAAATGGTAAACATGATTGAAAGAGAAGATACGGGAGTCAATAGGCATCCAAATGCAATTGCTAGGTTAGATACAAAACTGATTGATGGCCTCTGTTCTTTGGTATTTCCTATTGCATAACTCAGACGTCGTTTATTTATGTACTGACAGTGTTGTTAAATATTAGTGTTTAGTAGCATCTGGTTTGCAAGGAAATTGATGGGGGTTTCTATTTTTCAAATGAATCCATGAGCTCACAAGATGTAGACTTTTAATTGATATTGAAAAGCAAATTCCCCCAAAAAATACACTTCTTTAAATATGTCAGCAATCCTTGACTAGTCCTATTAAACAAATTTTCATATAAAACCAAAAGCGTGCTGGCCTCTATTAGCCGTATTTTTAAGTTGGGTAAACATTTTCTCAACTGAAATACTTATGATCATAAATAATCTCCAAAGATTATTCATGAATACACAAATGTGTGTCTACACACAGAAATAATAGTGGCTTGATATGTCCTGTCCAACTCACTCACGTAGATGTAGCATTAGGTATTAACTTGAGTGTATAGAGCTACATACAGTGTTCAGAATCTACTTCGGCCGGAGAAGAGCCTTCCATGTGGAAACTTGTATAAGGAATGTAGATTTCACAGACTCTACATTGTTCACTCTCCAGGACACGACCTACTAAAGCAAGTCCAAGAAATTTATCTCATTGAGTATTCTCAAGACCTGTCAGTGTGGTGGAATTCCTCTCCTTTCAAAGTCTTCATTGTACTAATTGTTTTCTCATGACTGTGACCAAATACTGGAAAAAGAAAAAGCCACTAAGGGAGGAAGGACTTATTTTGACAACAGTTCAGAGAAATGTATTCTGCCATGTCAGGGAAGGCATGGAGGTAGAGGCCGCTTGATTCGTGGCACTGGACAGGAAGCAGAGAGATGGGGATGCTAGTGTTCATCTGGCTTTGTCCTTTTTACCTTTCCATTCAGATTGCAATTCCAGCCCATGGGTCTTCCCTGCCCTGGAAATACTCTCACAAACACACCCAAAGTTGTATCCTAGATGTTTCTAAATCCAGTCACGTTGACAATGGAGGTTAGACATCATGTGTATAATCTGTTAGTGCTCTTGACACAGGTAAAGCAAATCTTCTCTTTTATTTTCTCCCATTCAGCAGTTATGATAACTGTCTCGGTTAAAAAACAAAAAAACTTTACTATTGATAGATCCAGTTAAGAAATATTGGACAATATTGGAGAAATGGTTCGGTGGTTAAGAGCACTTGTTGCTCTTTCACAGAGTACCAGGTTCAACCCCTAGCACCTACATGAGAACTCACAATCATCTGTGACCCCAGGTCCATCAGGCATGCACATGATGTACATACATAGAGGAGACAAAACATTCACACGCACAGAGGAAAATAATAAACACAAATTTTTTAATGAAATATTGAACACAGTAAACAAAATCCAACCTAATTTTAGCATTGTCTTCAAGTTTTGTGACTGCTCTTGGAGTCCTTAGGAACTCTTACAGTAGTTTAAACAGAAAACATTAGAACTGGAGCTGGGCGTGGTAGCACATGACTTTAATCCCAGCACTTGAGAGGCAGAGACAATCTCTGTAAGTTCAAGGTGAGCCTGTTCTACATAGTGAGTTCCAGGACAACCAGGACTGTGTAGAAAGATCCTATCTCAAAAACAATTAATAATAATAATAATAATAATAATAATAATAGTAATAATAATAATAGTTTGGGTTGAAGAAATGGCTCAGTGGTTAAGAGCACTGGAGCACTGGCAGTTCTTACAGGAGACCAAGATTTGATTCCTAGGACCCATATGACAATTCACAGTGTCTATAACTCCAGTTCTAGGGGAATTCAACACCTTCTTCTGGCCTCTGTGAATACTGCAAGCACATGGTACACATACTTGCAAGCAAAACATCCATACTCATAAAGTAATATTAAAATAATTTTAAGTATGTTATTTTCCTCCCTGAACCTAAGGTTTGATCTTGCGGTCTTACAAAAATATCTTGACACTTAGGATAGAATCATGTATATCTAAAAGATATCATCCAGCATTGGCTACTTACTAATTCTACAAAAGTATTTCAAGTACACAGTTGCTGTTTAGCTTGAACTGTTTGGGGGGGCCCCAGGCAGGGGGATTGGGATCCATCCCTGGTGCATGGGAGGGTTTTTTGGAGCCCAGTGCCTAGGGTGTGACATCTTGCACAGTCTTGGTGCAGCAGGGGAGGGGCTTGGACCTGCCTCAGCTGAGTGTGCCAGGCTCTGCTGACTCCCCATGGGAGACCTTGACTTGGAAAATGTGAGGATGGGGGGTAGTTTGGGGGGGAAGGCTGGCAGGTGGGAAGAGGGAAGAGGGGGTATCTGTGGTTGGTATATAAAGTGAATATTAATAATAAAAAGAGATTTAAAAAGTGCCTTTCTGTATAAAATTCCTAAAAAAATAAAATAAAAATTGCTTTCAGGATTTATTATACTCCTTATAGCCACACAAATTTCTTTCATAATTTTTCAAGTATCAAAAAATGACTACATTCATTAATATGATCCAAAGATATGCCAATTGTATAATATATACAAACAAGAGGCTAATATATAAAAATTGACCCTTTGTTTTTGTATGTATATATGTTTGTATACATATGTACATACATACACTTGATGATCAATGTTTTCATACTCCGTCTTACCCAGAAATTATCTCGACTACTAAATCTAATTTGATATTTACTCAAGAATTAATTACAAATTTCAGAAACTCTGTTTAAGATGGCACACTATAGAACTCAATGACTGTTTACATAAAATTGTGATAAATTGTTATAATTACGAATAGAAATTGTTGAAGTATAATTTATTTTAGTTGAATACAGGGTTTTTACCTACATTGTTTTTAAATAATGGCTTTATTTTTTGAGAATTTTGTATAACATATTTTGATCTCATTCTTTCCCTCCTAAATCCTTCCACTCCTAAATCCTCCCCACCCCCCTATTCACCCAGCTTCATGTTCTCTCTCTCTCTCTCTCTCTCTCTCTCTCTCTCTCTCTCTCTCTGTCTCTCTCTCTTACTCTCGCTCTCGTTCTTGCTCTATCTATCATCTATCATCTATCTATCAATCTATCACCCATCTTTTTTATCTATCATCTATCTATCTATCTATCTATCTATCTATCTATCTATCTATCTATATTGCTGTTTCAAAACAAAATTACCAAACAAACAAAAAACAATCATGGAGTCCAATTTGAATCGGCCAGCTATTCCTGAACATGGGGACTACTCTGAAAAGTGGTTGATAGACCTGATGTCACTCAGTTGAAGAAAATGGATTCTTCCTCTTCCAGCAGCTATCGGTTTCAAAGAGCTTCTTGGCTAAGAATGGGGCTTTGCGGCCACTTTCCCTCCTCCGTGATGGGAATGTGTCTGCCTTGAGCTTATGAAAGTCCTGTGCATGCTGCCACAGTCTCTGTGAGTTCATCTGTGCATCGGACCCGTTGTGTTTTGGAAAGCGCTGTTTCCTGGAAGTCATCCACCACCTCTGGCTTTTCACAAATTTCCATCTTCTGAATAGATTCACAAGCCTTGAAAGGAGGTGGGTGATATAGACAACCCATTTAAGGCTGAGCACTCCAGTATCTCACTCACATCATCCAGTTGTGGGTCTGTGTGTTAATTACCATCTACTACAGGTAGAAGCTTCTCTGATGAGAGTTACCTAATGTACTGACCTAAGGTAAGTTCACCCTCATTCTTAATTTTAAAATTGTGTGGAAGCAGAGGGCAACAACTGGGCAAGGTACAGAGCATAAGAGATGGTGGAAATGTTCAATCTTAAATAGGACATCTGCATCACCTGCTCCTCCAGGGCTCAGGGATCATCCTGGAAGAGGGGTGGAAAGATTATAAGAGTCAGAGGCAAAGGGTGACCACAATGAAATCATGTTCACCGGATACAGCAGATCATTTATGCATATGAACTCATAAAAATTGTCATAGCATACACAAGACCTGTGCAACTCAAGCCAGACAAAATCCCAGCACGGAGGGGAGAGGTGGCCATAATGTAGCTCCTCCCTCAGTTGAGGAGCTGTTAGCCATTGATAGCTACAGGGAAGAGAGTCTGTTTAAACTAAGGGCGTAGGCCCTGGTGCACCCATCAAACTCCAGTGGAAGGCTAGAAATTTAAGAATATATGGGCTGCATGAATTGGACTTGATGGGTTAAAAATAAATTAGGTCATAACATTGGGTAAGTATGGAAGAGAGGTGGATATGGGAGGAGTTGGGGGTAAGAGAGGGTGAATATGACCAAAATATAATGTATGACATTCTGAAGAATTTAAAAAAACATTAAAAATGAATAGAAGTGCAGTTAGTCAATCAAATTATTATTACTGAGTAAGAATATTACAGAGTTCAGATGAATGAAACAAAAAGTCTCAATTGTTATATAAAATCAAACATATGCTTTTTTATAAAGGAAAATATAAATCAAATATATTTAATTTAAATATTGAAGTGCTAGGGCTGTAGCTGAGTAGTAGAATGTTCATCTAACTTGGGTAATGCCCTAAATTCAATTTCCAGTACTGCAGCGACCAGCTTGGTGAGGATCCTGGAACCCTGCACAGGGGTGGGGAGGGAGGGAAGGAAGAAAGGACAAAAAACACAGACACATTTACAACGAAGCTGGGATCAGTTGGCATTCTCCAACTACTGCTCGTGCAACCTGGAAACTCAGTGTGTTTATTATATGCAACTGCGTGGGGGTGGGGTGAGTTAGTCTTGGTAGGAGCTCTCTGTAGGGAGAAGTCTCTCAGGCTGTAAACACATGGGAGGCTAGTCTCTGCACACACTGATTAATCACTCATAAACACTCATGCTCCAACTCAGGGGAAACCATCACCATTTCTCTTGGGCCTGGTCCATAAAGGTAACAGTTTCAACAATTTTACTTGGGACCAATTGGTCTCAGAGTCCCTGACAGGCCATGGTCATGCTAAAAGACACATTGACTCAGGACTTCTTTCACTCTGGACTTCCTCTACTCCCTACACAGTACTTAAATAAAAGAAAAGAAAGAAAGAGGTTGGGGTTAGGGAGATGTGTTTGTGCAAGCCTGAAGACCTGAGTTCAGATCCCTAGCATCCACCCATAGGAAAGCCAGGCAAGCTTTAGCAGGATGAAGACAGAGGATCTCAGGGGCTTATTGGCCAGCTGGTCTAGCCAATCAGTGTGTTCCCAATCCAGTGAGAGACCATTTCTCAAAAATAGGATGGAGAGCAAGAGAAGAAAACACGTGAAAGTAAGCACTGTCACCCCCACCCCACTCCCATCCCGCCCCCGCGCGCGCGCGCCATCTCCCTAGCTCAGCTGTCTCATTTTGAAGGAAACTGAAATATTTTCTAAAGTGATTTGAGTTAATGAGGAATAAACCCCACAAACCAGATTCTCTTGTCTTCCCTGGCCCGTAACTTCTAACAATAATTCTCGTGAGTAAAAGTGCATCCTCAGGAAAATAGAACATGTTTGCCTTTCACATTTCAGCCAGTTTTCACAAACGATGTTCTCTAACAAAATCTAATCCCAGCAAATATGTTTTTGAAGTTACAACCACTAGCCAATCCACGACCAATATGTAGCCAATACAGAGCTACAGAACTGTCAGGTGTAATAGCACGCATCTGTGACTCTAGCTCTTGGGGGGGGTTGATGCAGAAGGCAGAAGGATGATGAGTTCCTATAACGCCAGCCAGTTATAAAGGATGAACTGGAACTGTTGATTTGTTTTAAAATTATTCTTCCATCTTTATGGCCATTACACAGCAAATTATAATCGTAGCAGTGTGGGTACAGATTTTGATGCTAACCCTACTTCATATAGCTTTGGGTCCTTAGGCTTCTTTCTAGTTCTTGGTATCTCCATGGGCCACATAAAAACAATCACAACTCATAGTGACTCATAGGCTCACTGGGGAATTCAATAAGTCAATTTAGTAAAACACTAAATATGGTATTCAGTACAGAGTAAGCCCAAGAAACGTAAGGTACTAGTATTACTGTGGCAATTACTGTATTGCAGCAAAATAACACACGATGTGTTATACATAGTAACAAAAGTATATAACATATGCTGTGGAGGTATAGTAGTCATACATATAATATATACCAGGCCATTATATATCACATATTCATATATTTAAATTCATACACAAATACATTTTTGCCTCAGAATCGGCAAGAGAATGGTTCCCGTTCTTTCCCCTTAGGCTATCAAAATTTGCAGCTCTTTAAATTCCTTATTTAAATTAATATACCATTTGTATACTACCTACCTACATACTTCAATACACTTTAATTCACCTCTACATTATTTCTAATGTCTAATGCAACAGAAATGCTGCATAAAGGCTATTACTACTTAGGGAATAATGACAAAACATGTTTGTACATGTTTAGTAAATACACTGCTGTTTTCCAAATACTTTTGATCTTTAGTTGGTTGAATCTAAGGATATAAAATTCACAGATAAATAGGGTAGATAAGTACTATATGTGTATTGTGGCATATGTAGACTTTGCTATATATAATATAGTGTATATGCATTATATGTAAATAATATATTCTTAATTGAAATATAACATACATTGCTGTTACATATATAATTACACTAAAGTGACTATATTACTATAATCCCCTTCTTTTTGTCCTCACAGAGATAGAAATATGGCATCAAGAGAGCTACTTGCCAATTTAAATTCATTTTCATTTGTGTGCCCCCCAAAGTTAAAGTGATAATAATTCATCTCCAGATATTTTCAGTCTTTCAACCAATAAGTCTAGAGAACACAGAACAATCATCCAATAGCTGTCTTAGAATCAAAATATACACGGGTATGTTTCAGTTTTGCTCTTTTGCAAATTCATTTCCCTTTCACTGGAAACTGAGTCACAAAAGACCGAGTCCCCCCCCCCCCCCCCCCGCCTTTTTTCCCCTTCCTGGGAGTTGAGAATTTCTTACTACCTGAAAAACAGGTGTCAAGTACTATCCCTCCTTGAGTACATCTTCCATTCATTCATTTCAGAAGTCAGTTTGAGATGCTGATATCTGTAACTACGTAAATAAAACACTGCGCCCCTTTCCTTACAGGCAGCCTCACATACAAGGAAGCTTCTAATTTTTTTCCTGAGTAGTTCCCTATGGTTCCTGTGCCCAGAAGGGCGAGTACTTGTGTTTCCAAGCAAGTACCGTGTGTCTCAAACCCTCACTTAAAACCAAACAAACAAAAACACAGATTCATTTACGGCCAATCACTACCTGGGACTTATGCCACCCTTTCACTTGGATCAATATACATGGAACTCTCGGGGAAAATATGATGATAATAAGCAATGAAGGTCAGCAAGGCGAAGGTGTGATTTGTGTCTTCTGTGAACCCAGGCAACCTAAAGCTCTACAGCGGACTTGCTCTGCGGCGCCAGAGGAAGCAGCATCCTCATCTTCTACACAAGAAGGACGACTAGTGGCCAAAAGGCACATTGCCCATTCATTCGGTGTTCCCAGCCTGGAGATCCCTGTCACTGCGCAATCGCGTTTGCTGATCTCTAGTTCACATGTTCTGCCAAGGATAATGAGACCACGAAGAGGCGAAGGAAATTAATTACTCAAGGTTCTCTGGTTATTTTGTGTCCGATCCAGGACGTTTTCTAGTACATATCCTCTTAGATTTAATTTTCTTTGATTGGGACTACTCAGTGTAAGATAATTGGATCAAATTCCTTTGGTAGAATTTAGAATTTGGTTCTTTGTGAAAGAACAAGTTTTAACCAGAGAGAGAGAGACAGAGAGACAGAGACAGATAGAGAGAAACAGAGACAGAGAGAGACAGAGACAGAGAGACAGAGAGAGAAAACTTTATAAGAACCTGCCAAAGAATTTTAATGAAAATATGTCTCAGCTTCTGACTGTCCTTTGACTATGAAAAAGAGTAAATGTTTTCTGTTTATTCTGCCTGGCACATGTGTGCTGAGACATCTCCAACGGAATTATTGCTGAACAGGTAATCAGAACCTTAGCATGCTATTCCAAGTGCTCAGCCCCTCTATCTACATACCCAAACATCTCAACACCCCAACCACTGAAGAGCTACATACCCAGGCTACCACTAAATGCTAGCATTTATGCCTGACTCTATGTGTCTGAAAATAAATGTATATTAGCAAGTTCATTTTTAGCTAAATTTAAAGGTCCTCTGAAAATTTGGAAGAGCTTGATGGTGTGTATATTTAGAAGTAATTGTTTAAAATTCAGAGCTTAAACTCTCTCCAGCTCAGCTAGACATTTTCTTTTCATCATTCACTGAGAGTAATTCTTAACTCTAACCCAAAAGTGATCCTGTGGGCAGAGGACTCCCACACGAGGTGTGGGGGAGATCTTCCTTGAGGTGAAGAGAAGAAAACAACACAGAGAGACTGTAGGAGAACTGAGAAACATTCTCTTCTACCAACTGAGCTGCATCATTAGCCAAGACTGTTCATGAATGAAGTGATTCTGGTATTTCTGACCTCCCACTCAACTTAAAGATAGTTCAGATTTCATTCTTTCTTGTTCATGGCTTCTCTGCACTGTTTCCATAGTAACCATATTCTCAAGTAAGAACAGCACGTGCCAAAGCTTGAGTGGATGATGTGTTTATCACTAACTTTAATTTGACTTGTTGTTTGTTTTTGAGCCAGAATCTTGCTATGGAGCCCAAGTTAGCCTCAAACTCAAGGTATCTTACCAACTCAGCCTCCTGAGTACGGCGATTATATATGTTTGTTGCCACAACTAGATTTTGTAAATAACTTTGAAGATTACAAAATTCCACAGGTTCAACTAGGCAAAAGGCAAGGGAACCTCCTGAAGATAGATGATTATGTACAGTGGAAGCCCACAGTAGAAGACACTGGAGTTGGTGCAACCTGTTCTATGGATGAAGCTTCTTATACACTCAACTTGAAAATACTCTTTTTCTATTATAACAAGCAACCAGTACCAAATCCCTGCCATACAGCAATGGTGAATGTCCTGTTCTAAATGGAGCATAGATGGTAGGCAACTTCTAGTCGAATGGATTTAAGCACTTCTCCACATGATGCACTTGCAGTGTGCCTTGAAACATTCTTAACATTGACGTCAATAAGAAAGCAACGCCCGCCAGGAAATAGTGGTTCACATCTTTAATCCCAGACTTTGGGAGGCAGAGGCAGGGAGATCTCTGAGTTCAAAGCCAGCCTGATCTACAGAGCGAGTTCCAGGACAGCCGAGGCTACACAGAGAAACTCTGTCTCTCTAAAACAAAACAAAACAAAACAAAAAAGCCTATAGTGCATACCTGTAGTACCAGCTACTCCAGGGGCTGAGGCAGGAGAATCAAAAGTTGGATTTGGGATTCTGGACTACCCAATGGTTCAAAACTAGCCTGGGAAATCAGCGTGTTTGGTCTCAAAATAAAAAAAAAAGGCTGGTTTATAATTTAGTGGTAGAGTACTTATATAGTACACACAAGGCCATGGTTTAATCCCCGATATTAAGGAAGGAAAGAGGATGGGAGGGAGAGAGGAACTCATTCCAATATGGATAGCAGTCCAAACATTTACCAACAGGAGAATCTAAATGTTCTACTTCGCCCAGTTAACACTTGTTTTGACAATAGAATGATTTGCAACATCCTGGTTAGGATGGCAAATTATATAACTCCCCTCTTTAGTAAGCAATCCATGCATGCTGGGCACTAGAGATGTAAGACCTCCTCTGTCCTTGAAAAGTTAACTTCTTTCCAGGGGAGACAGATAAGTTAACACTTGCAATGTAGGTGGTATACATTGTATGTTAGAGATACACACATACATAATGTTTTCAAAGTTTATTCACGGCTTCTTAGCTACAGACGAGAGTCTACTGGGGGGCGGGTGGAGGCTATGATATGCAGCCTTACAGGAAAAATAGGAGCTAACTCAGGGAGTGTTCCAATCCAAATGGTGTGTGGTTGCCAAGGAAGAGGAACAAAAGAGACCATAGCAACGTAGAGGAACTGAAAGCGTTTGATTTGTCCGCTCCTCACTATGAGCAGGCGGGGACTGAGCTGGAACTCTGGGCGATAACTGCTGGATCTTGAAGCCCTCATGCTGATTGAGAGTCTGAACGGAGTTCCCGGACTTGGAGCATTATCAGCGCATAAAACACAGCATTGCCTTGGCTACGGCATGAGCAGAAATGACAGAGGGCAGGCAGACGAGGAAATACAAGCAGAGGTTTTAGGGTGGGATTCACAGTAAACCTCCTAACTCATTTTAACACAAGTCTCTCTTTTTGTTCACCCCTCCCCCCCCCTGCTTTTTTTAATTAAATAAGAATGTGCTCCTGGGCCAGGCCCATTCCTTTCTCACTGCCACCTGCTCCTGGGTGGCCTCAAGGTGTCCTGTTCCCTCACACAGCTGCTCCTTCCACCTCATGTACCATCAATGGCACAGGCCTCAAAATGTCCAGCCAAGTTGTGTGCCAGGAAGCCTGCCACACTGGGAGCTGGCACATAGCCTCGGCACTGCAACAGAATGCACAGCTAGAGGCTGGCTTTCACAAGCAAAGCGGACAAGCCGTTATTGTCGCCCATGCGGGATAAATAGCTATCTATCAAATGGGTCTTGTATGACCCATACTTTCAAACGAGTGGGTCCACCTACTTTTGAGAGTGGCTGACTTTGGCCTTTCTCGTCATGTGCCCACTCTCACTGTGTACTTTCCATGATGAAAATATATGGGGCATATCTGTATGACCTTGGTACTAATTAGTAATTGTACCGAGAGGTCTAAAAGACAAGAATGATTGAACCCATATGTCTGTAGAAATACAAAGTTGAACACAGTGTTGAAATGAGTTCACCTTATACATAAAGCCATTGGGATGCTGTAAGAATGGCTGGAGCTATGGGTCAGTAAAAGGAACAGGAATTTGGGAACTCTTTATTTTTTATTTTATTCTTTTCTCATGCAATACATCCTGACTGCGGCTTCCCCTATATCCACTCCTCCCAGTTTCCCCCACCTCCCCACTCCCCCGGATCTACTCCCCACCCCCAGCCTTCCCCCAGAAAAGAACTAGTATCCCAGATACATCAACCAAACAGGGCACAAGAAGATACAGTAAGGCTGGATGAGGCAACCCAGTAGAAGGAAAGGCTCTCAAGAGCAGGCAAGAGTCAGAGACACCCCCACTCCCACCGTCAAGAGTCCCAAGGATTGCCGCTTCAGTCTCTGCGTGTAAACCCCTATGTCTCTCTCAGTGTACTCCCTGAGCTCCATGTGGAGGGACCAGATGGAGACCTACAACCTGTAGATCTCTGCATCTCCTGAATGTATCAAACTCTTCAGTAAACATCCAGCAGATCCTAGTATAATCAATGGTTTCTTCTGATCTGAATGATTTGGCAATTCCAACCCAGTACGAAACCTCAGAAGCTCCCTGGCCAGTCACTGGAATTAAGTTGATGCTGGAAGGTTTGATGTCAGCTGAAGTGACAGATACACTTTCTCAGAAAAAGCAAAGAAAACAGGGAGGGAACACTGCTTTTCCCTAGGGCCTGTCTGAGAGCAGGTCTCCCTTCCCCTAACATATCATCTGTGGAAACACTCTCACAGACTCACTAAGGGGTTTGTGTCCTCATTCATTCTAAATCACATGAAGTTGACAAGAACAAACATCCCAATAAAATGAGCATGAGTATTACAGAGTAATTAGAGCTTGGATCTGTAGGGGGAAGCTGTTCTAGCTGTGACCTTGAAGCACCACCCCTAGAGAGGCAGCAGGTTAACTGCTACATCTGCCCATGACCTTGAAAGTACTTGCCCCTGGGGTGTGGCCTCTCGGGACCCTTAAGACCAGAGATGCACGTACACGACTTTCTTCGCTCCCTCATGGTTTGGTTGCTGGGACTGACCAGGCAGATCTTGGACCAGGAAGATCAGCGTGGGACATAGCTCAGCTTTCCTGGACCCTACGAGAAATACCTGTGCTGTCATGAGTTACCCCCTAAAACATTCCTTTGCTCATTAAACAGACTCCGTGAATTTCTCACTTTATGGATCTTTAGCTATTCAAAGAAATACCATAATACTGTATGTGGAAGACATCTATTAAAAAATGTCACTGTCTCTAAGAGAATGCCAGGATATGAGCCCTTTCTTTTTGAATCATGCCCAATGAAGCTCGGCAAGGTGAACAGCTGGAGCACCCAGGGCCCAGGAGTCTTCTTGGAGATGTAACTGCCCATACACACACTATGGTCAGGGACTCAGGTTAGCCTTTACCAAGAAACTATTTCTCATTTGAGGGATTCTGAAGTATGACAGACACACAAAATTTTCTTTTCTCTTCCATTTGGAATAGTCCTCCCTAATTCCAGCTCCCTTCAGGCAACAGAGGGAGGCTGGTATCAAAAATACTTTTATTTCAAAAAGTGATGATCAGAAGATGTGGCTTAAGGGGTAAAACAATTGTCTGGATCCCCTCTGGCTGTTGTGGCATCATCTCAGTGGCTCTTGCTCCATGGAGACAGGGCCAAGTATCATTTGTCCAGCCAGATTTCTAGATCAGGTCACACACACAGGGAGGCAAAGATACTTTAAGTTGAAGGAACTCACTAAGGTGAAATGCCCAGTCGGAGAAGAGCATAGTATGCCCTAGGCACCGATTTAGGGATACCCACCTCTCCCTATACTAACAGTATCTCTATTCCATATGTTCTCCACTTCCCAGATTCTGTTCCTTGCTTGTTTTCCAGTGTTAAAGGTCAAGGAACCCAATAAATAACATGTGTACTGACTCATTTGAGAGAGAAAGGAAAAATGTGATGGAGATCAAATTATTCCATTTTCTACTGGTAAAAATTCAACTGGACAATATATCTTATATGCATGGGCAAATGAGCTCGCTAACGCTGTGCCCTAGAACTTCAGCAAAGCTGAGGTCTCTTTCTGGCAGTTCTCCACATACCCAGAGTAACACTCGCACCAATAAAGCTGCAGGAGATGGTCACAGCATTGTTCTCCCTTCCCTTGTGATGGCACACCTCCAAGAGAAGGAAAGAAGCCCAGCATGCTGCTTCACTTTCTTAAGTCACACTTAGGAGTATTTACTCCTTCTCCTGTCCAGGAGAGAACCAGAGAAGTGGCACTAATTAATGGCCCTCTGTTGGATGAAAACATCATTATGGGGTCTTTAACATAGCAACAAACAAGATACAGCTTCCTAGCTTTTCCCTTATTAAAAACAGAACCACAGGGTAAATCCATATACTCATCTCCTTATGCAAAGGGCAAGAGAGTATCTTTTCAATGCACCTAGGAGAGGAGTTTCATGCAGCACATACTGTTAAAATTGTTCTCCATGGTGATTGTGCCAAACTATTTGCTACCTATCAAAATACAAGCCCCTACTGATCTCTGCTCTTAGAAGGCCCTGGTATTGCAAGAGACAAACAAATATATTCGTAGATGTCTATGCACACACATAAGCCATGTGGTGGGTATAAAATAGTATCTCAATACAAGATTGAGTTTACATTTCCATATCCACGGGGAACTGAAATGATCTCATAGTTGCCAGTCATTCATATGTCCTCCAGTGGGATTTTCTCATTCTTATTTTTGATCACACTCCCATTTTTATTTAACTTCTTACTGATTTGTAGAAGACTTTCTCCCAGTTTCTCAAAACTAACACTTGTTACAGATATCACGATTCTTTCTCTCTCTTAGGTTTATTCTCTCTACATTGCATTTCAGGATTCTTTTTGAGGGGCATTGGTGTAGCTGGAGTTTTTCTGGTCCTGCCTGGCTCACAGGCAGGACAAATCTCTCTCACCTGCCAGTCCCACAGCCGCTCAGACCCAACCAAGTAAATACACAGAGACTTATATTGCTTACAAACTGTATGGCCATAGCAGACCTTTTGTTATCTAGTTCTTATATCTTAAATTAACCCATTTCTATTAGTCCATAAGTTGTCATGTGGCTCGTGGCTTACCGGTACCTTACATCTCGCTTGTCATGGCAGTGGCTGGCAATGTCTCTGTGCCTCAGCCTTCCACTTCCCAGAATTCTCCTCTCTGCTTGTCCTGCCTATACTTTCTGCCTGGCTACTGGCCAATCAGTGTTTTATTTATTAACCAATCAGAGCAACACATTTGACATACAGAACATCCCATAGCACATTGGGACCAGAGATCTATTTTACTAATCTATTGACTACGCTCCTTTTCTATACCAAAATTTTCTGTTTAATCCTTCAATCGAAACTTTGACTATCAGTCAGATGATATTATAGCAAGAAGAAAAGAGGAACTGCCCATCAAACACACTGCCTAGCAACCATCTTCATAAACATTCTTCTGCAGCATCCCTCTTGGCTGGCTACAAGCCCCTGACTCTGCTCCTCTCTCTAAATCCCGCCCCCCCACTTAGCCTCTCCTAATCTCTAATTCCCTGAGGAACTCGTGTCTGCCCCTAATTTATAGCTGCCCATTCTGAAAAGCTCTCTTGGAGTTAAAGCCTTAGAAGGTAATTTCACACCCATCCCTGTGTTTCCAAACCATGTCTCAAAGCCCTTATACAGCAAAAGGGAGAGGCATATCATGGTAGAGGCAATAGGACCATTATCTGGGACTTAACACTGAGGAAACAGCACTGCTACACGGGGCAAAGTCTCTAGCATCTTGCCTGGAACATTATGCATGGTTTCTCCATGGCATTGAGCTTGTCCTTTCCCTGGGACAAATTTATAGACAAAGGGTTACTAGTTTCAATAGCTGCTTGAGAGTTTTCACACGTCTTGGCTAGAGGAAGTCACCATAAACCCATGTTCACTTGCATGTGGTCACAATGACTTCTACAGTTTTTTGATGGTCCCAAATAGGATTTTCAGCATCTGATGGCCCCTTAAAGACTACAGTCATCCGTCAGGATCCTTGGGGACTCCATGAATAACAAATGTGCAAACCCTTTATGTACAATGACATGATCTTTGTACATAGCCTACATATGCCCTCCATCATCTCTAGATATCAAATCAACTCTAGGTGATTTGCAAACCGCAAACACTGTAAAATCCATGTGAATAGTTGTTAAATAGTATTGCTTACGAAATGGTGACACTGTTGCAATTTTTTTTCTAGTGTTTTTGGACCAATGATTGAATACACTGACCTGAATACAGTAGGCTTCCTTCCTATTCACCTAAACAAACGAGAAAACTGAGCAGGCTTGTGCCACACTGGCAGGGCAATTAAGATATCTAACTCACAAACAGACCCCCCGCCTTCATATCTCCCTCTCTCTCTCTCTCTCTCTCTCTCTCACACACACACACACACACACACACACACACACAGAGCCTGCCCCACATATGTCTCTGGGAATTTAAAACAGTACTTCCTCTTTGAAAAACACCACATCCAGAGGACCACATAGAACATTCCAAAGCCGCCTACCTGTCAGTGATTATGCATCAAATATTGTGTGTTAGAAACAACATTTCTTGAGTAGTTTAGAACAAAGGAACTACTTTTAAAACATTCATTTGCAGTCAGGAGTAGTGTTGCAATTCCAGCACTCAATATGCTGTAGCGAGAGGATTGCCATAGATCCAAGGTAGACATAGGCTATGCGATAAGTTTCAGGATGGATGTATGAGACCTTGTCTCAAAAAAATAAATTAATTAGATTAAGTTTAAAAGGGCTGTGGAGTTAACTTGGCTGGTAAGGTACTTGCCTTGCAAGCAGGTGGACCTAAGTTCAATCCCCAATACTTACCTCAAAAAGCTGAGTGTGGTGACTCTCCCTTGCAACCCCGTTGCTGTGGAGGCAGAAACAGACCCTGAGGGCTTGCCGACCAGCCAGCCTCGCCTACTTGGTGAGTTCCAGACCAATGAGAAAAGTTGTCTCAAGAAACCAAGGCGGACAGCACCAGAAAAAAGACATCCAAGTTTGTCCTCTTTCCTCTCCACACAAGCACAGACATGTGCATCGGCACACACGTGCACACACTCATACACACACCCCAAAATACTGCATCTCCTGGGAAGTGGCAAAGATATAAACAGTGCTTTCAACTGCCTGAAGACTGACCTTTAGCCTTTCCAAACCATTATACACTTCTAGTACAATGGAAGAAAGAAGAACAGAAAATCGTCTTAAGTAGTTACAATAGGAAAACTGTAGATTTCTATTCAAATTCTAACTCAAGTTTCTTACTTTTCTGAAAGACACAATGTTCACTACTAGCAATTATTAGATGAATACTATTCCCTTTGTGGATCCATTATCCAGTGAGCTCAAATTTGATAAGGAAGCAGAATTCAAGTCTTTAACATTTATTTTACTGTAAACATCTCTATGATATTGCTGACGGTGCCCGCAGGACTGTGGACCACGTTTAATTAGGCAACTCTCCTAGTTACAAATATTTGGAATAAACCAAAGGAGGAAGGTCTTAGCAGTCGGAAATTTCATCCTGCCTTTAATACTGACCAGAGAACTCTCTGCAGATCTCACAAATTTACATAGAAGTTAGAGAGAGAGAGAGAGAGAGAGAGAGAGAGAGAGAGAGAGAGAGAGAGAGAGTTACAAAGGAAATTAATGATAAATTGGAAAAATATGCACGAGTTAAACAAATTTATACTGCTTAAGCACTAGTGTTTCATGGTGTCTCTTTTAGCCTGGAAACTTCCAGAAGACAGATTTCTTCAATTGCTCCACAGCACCTACAGCACTTAGCACCTGAAATCTGGGACCACTGGAGTGGTAGAAATCAGTTGTATATTCTCACTTAGGAGTCCCTGATTTTTTATTATTATTATTATTATTATTATTATTACTATTATTATTATTTCAGCTCTTGTAGTTGGCAGTAATTGTAAGCACACCACTCCCTCTTGCGTGAGGAAACTTGACCTTTCTGAACACAATTGAACCTTTCTTTTGATGAGTCAATGGTTTGGAGCCTGGGAACATCCACAGAAACCACAATTTCCTCTGCCTCAAACCTTTGCTATAGAAGGTATGGAACCTTCTGAAGCTTAATCCTTTCTGTGGGGTTGTTTCTTAAGTCTGCTTCTTTTTTAAAAAAGCAGAGCACAAAAAAATATGCTGCTACAGGCGGTAAAGTACAGCCAATTCAAAACTAAACATTTTATAGGACCCCCCATTGTAAAGGCTGATGATGGGCTTCTTCTGGCTCCTTTTTCCCCCCAGCTTCTCTTAGGGTATTAGAGTCTCAGACATCACCTTTGTAAAAGGATTAGCTGTCTATTCTCAGCCACCAACTTCTCTCCTAATATGGCCAATTGCTTTGCAAAAGCCTCGACTATCCTCAGCCATGGGTGGACTCACGGACATCCATCTTTGCTGCAACAACTAACAGCTTCGATGAGCCTATATTTCTTGGGCTTTTTAACCTAAGAAAAGTTCTCATAAATATTTTGCCATCTCCCTGGCCCTAAGCCATTAGGTAACCGGTTGTATTCAACCGGCATTTATCAAACACTAACTTACCCGTGTATTCTCAGTATATTTGAGGAAAGTGAGAGATCAGATAAGAAACCAGCTTTACAGTCCCCAAAGAGCTGTGTGTACCAGAAGTAAGGGCATGGCACTCAACAGTCTTCACTTGGTTAATTAAACAGAATATATTTGAATCATCTTATCTAGAGGGGGGGGAAAGGTCACCTATGGGATTAAGAAAACTTTAAAGCTCTCTTTTTCTTTCTTCCACTACAACTTTTATACTTTTGATTTGAGAGTCTCTGGGAATCTGTTGTTGGGTCCTTATCTTCCTTCAGCCTCCAAAGCTCACAGCTCAAATATTTCCACACAGTTATGGTACAAATTGGCACATATAATATGTGCCTAAGATAAAAATCAATTTCTTTCCTTTTGCCTTCTTTTCAATTGGTTTTTTAGATTTTTAAATTTTATTTTCTGTGTATGTGTGTTATATGAATATATGTGTGGGGGCACCATGTGTGTTTCTGGTACCAACAGAGGGCCGACGAGGGCATCAGATTCTCTGGAGCTAGAGTTATACACAACAGTTCTCAAACACCTTGTGGGTGCTAGGAACTGAACCTGGACCCTCTGCAAAAGCTGCATGTGCTCCTGGCCACTGAACCCTTTTGCTTTCTTAATTGCAACAAAAAGTTTCAAGAATTCTTGAAAATTATAATCAGCGAGCCCATCCACAGGAGCACATCTTTGTATGAGCACCTATGACCTACAAAGCTCAGGGCCAAGAATGTGTTTCTTTGAGCATAAAACTTAGCAACTGTTAAGAAAGCATGCCGTGGGTAATTCCCTACCTGCAAGAAATGTAGAAGCTCAGAGGCAAATTCCATCTTGGGTTATGTCCTTAATTTTTTTTCAGTTTTATAAGAATGAAATTCTTCAGTCTAAATTACAGATATTGAAGAAATGCAACCTGAATTTTTAAATGTCAATGACACATAGTATTTGTACATATAACTCCATAGCTTCATATAGTAATCATGATCAAATCATGGTAGTAGCATTCTGACTTCTCAAACACTTACATCTCTGTGCTGGAAGATGAGTCTTCTAATGACATTTAAACACAGTGAATTGTTGTCAGGTGTATCTACCCTGCTAGGCTGTAGAAGCAACTCCTCCCTCTTTATCTGGCACCGTCTATCTTGCCTCCTAGTTCCCAACCTCCCTTGCTTTATAATCTCTAAAGATCACTGTTTTAGCCTCTTCTATTAGGTCAACTTTTGCAGCTTCCACAAATGAGTGAGAGCATGGGATGTTTGTCTTCTTAAGCCTGTTTTATTTTCTGTAACACAATATCCACCCCTTCCAGGCCTGTTGACACAAATGTCAAGAGTCCGTCCCTTTTACCACTGGAAACTGACCTATTATGCAGATACACTACATTTTCTTTATCTACCCATCCATTGATGGGTACCTTTAGTTGACTCTAGGTCTTGGTGACCATTAATAACACTACAGTGCATATGAGAATGAGGTAGCCCTTCCATGTAATAGTTACATTTATTTTGGATATATACCTAAAGCTACAGAGATCCAGGTTGCTGGAGTGTGTGGTAGTTCTACTTTTAGTATTTTACACTCCCACTGGGAGTGTATAAGCGTTACCTTTTCCAGACAGTTTCACTTGTTTTCCTAAAACCGAATAGCCACCAAGTGGCAGAGTGTGGCTTTGAACCCAAGGCTGTCTGAGTCTAAGTTCATTGTACTTTGTGCCGCTGGAGGGCTAGTGCTTCGCCTAAGCTCCAATTTCTTCTACATCTTGAAAGTTTCATGTTCAGACACTTTGAATCCCTCCAGTGAAACCCCGAGGAAGGTCATTTCTTTATTTTTCTTTTCCATAAGGAATTCGAGGTGTTTGGTTTCAAACCTAGAGCCTTACACAAGTGCCCTACAGTTGATCGCCACAATCCACTCTCTTTCTTACATTTAAGAGAAGCAGAGTAAACATTCATGTTATGAGATTATATAAGAATTTTGTGTGACGCTTACATCTAACCTTAGCCAAGAGACCAATGAAGTAATTTATGTTTCTTCTTGGCCAGGAACTTCAGAAGACACCTGGACCAAAGTATAGTAATATTTCTAGCATCTTCATCCCTTTCCGCTATTACAACAAAATAACATAGATGGAGTAAACTGAAATCACAAATGTATTTTTCATATTTCTGAAGGTCAAAATTAAGGGGTCTACATACAGACTCAGGGTGTAGTGAGAATCTGATTTGTGTTCAGGCTGTTAATGTCACTTTATTAGTGTGTCCTCTTATAGTAAAAGGGCAAAACAAGGTCATTTGGGTCTCTCCTATAAATGCGTCAATCCCACTCGCTTACAACCTGTTCATTTCCCTAAGACCCCCTCAATACCACGAGAGGTTAAGCTTTCAGTATATGAGTTGTTGGGAGACACAGATGTTTAGACAACAGCGTCAGGCCCAACGATAGAGACCTGTGGGGTTATTCCTCCCTGGAGTCGACAGTCCACATTCCAGGTTGATAAAGCAGAAGTTCACCCCTTCTCTCTGCAAAAAGAATTCCTTCACATTCTGGGGCGAAGTCTTTCTCTCACCCTCTCTCCATGGGATGAGATCAGAAGACGCCCCATTAACTCGTACATAATCTCCAAGTTTCCTTATTTCATGCCTGTGTGTCAACTTCACTACACATGCAAGTGACTTAAGGCGCTCACTGGCTGGTTTGCGGGAAAGGATGTATCATGTTGTTTATGTCTGATAGTACATGCACATCACTCCCTCACATGCATGTGTCTGTATACAAACTCACACACTCACCGTAGTAGGCAAACTCAAGATTCCCAAGAGGAGAATTATCTCTGACCTATCACAGTTTGGACTTCATATTTGCTTTATATTGGACTATGAGGGAAAAGGTTGGGAGGGTAGGTAGTGTGGATTTGTGTGGTTATGCTTTGTCTGCAGGCACTTAAGGTCAGAGGTCACAAAGATTCAATTGTTCATGTGAGACATTAGACATATGTTGAGTCATGTCTCCTGGGGCTGAGGTTCTGTTGGTACCTTTACGCCTGTGCAGCAAGATTTTATTTTATACAAAAGCTAGACCACTCTGGTTCCTTAAAAGAGAAAAAAATGGCACATAAAAATTTGAAAAAGTCATTTCCATGAAGTTTCATGGGTTATAAATGAAAACAGATAGGAACCATGTCAGAACAGGAAGTACTGGGAAGACGAGACAAATGCAGGTGACCTGGTGGGACATGAGAGAAAAACAAAATTCAAGATAATTGAGATGTTGTAGAGGAGCTGTAATTTAAGGCATGCAGCCTTGGAATCTTTAAAATGGGAGTGGCAACAAAATGATTTGAGTTTTAAATGGGGGGGGGAGGGACTAGGGAGATAACCCTGCCAGTAAAATGATTTCCCCTTAAGCATGAGGACCTGAGTTCAGTTCCCAGCCCTGAATGAATGCATAAATAAATAATTAAATAAATAGATAAATAAATAAATAAATAAATAAATAAATAAATAAATAAATAAATAAATAAATAACTGAGTATAGTGGCATGTGCCTGTTATCCTAGGTCTGGGAGGTGAAGACAAAGGTATCCCTGGGGATTGCTGGCCATCTGGTCTAGCAGTCTAGCCAAATTGATGAGTTCCAGATTCACTGAGAGACTCTATCTCCAAAAACTTAAGTGGAAAGCAATTAAGGAAGAACCCGTATGTGCACACCTGTGTGAGAAAACCTTCATATACATGTGCACACACTCATGAATGCATGTACACACATAGTAAATAAACAAATAGATAAAGTGAATCTTTATAAGGTTAAGTTAATGAGATACTGGTAAAATAATATTTCTAGCATTTTCTGTTTTACTCCTACTGTCTTTAGTCTTAGTCTGGTAAAGTTGCAAAATAAATGGAAATGTTTTTCTCTTTATGGACATATTTTCATGAGCTTGAGTTGTTTTGCTGAGTATAATCTATGACTTGAAAAACAATAAATTGGCTGGGTGGCAGTGGTGCATGCCTTTAATCCCAGCACTCGGGAGGCAGAGCCAGGTGGATCTCTGTGAGTTTGAGGCCAGCCTGGTCTACAGAGCAAGATCCAGGACAGGCACCAAAACTACACAGAGAAACCTCATCTCAAAAAACCAAAAAGAAAACAAACAAACAAACAATAAATCAAAGCATGTAGACCAATTCATTTCTTAGCCTTTCAAGCCACTACCCCAACCCAGAACTTAATTGCTGGGAGCTTGCTCGTTCAACTCTGAGGTCCAATCCTTGGGCTTCCTGATTCCCCTCCATTTTGCTTCAGGGGTAAATGATGATGAGTTTGCCAAAGTAAATATGATGACTATTTCTTTCAAATACAACTGAATTGAGCTATACCCTGAGCTATTGAGTTGTTACTGACATTTGGAAGAGACAGAATCCAAGATAAATGAAGCAGAAGAAATAATAGTGGTGCGGGGAAGTGTGCCCCAAACAAGCATTAACAACCCACATTATAGATTGAACTGGCCATTCCCTCACATCCACCTGGAGACCAAGTAAATCCACCTCATTCCTCGGCAGTTTCCTCCACCCTCGCCCCAACTTGCTTTGAGACATGAACTGATTCCACAGTAACAGGGAAAACAAAGCCCGAGGAAGAGTTGCAAAGCTCAACCCGAAAAGCTGTGCCAAGCAAACATTAGATATTTGCAAAGGCATTCCACTCTCCTTAGGGTGGTTTTCTGTGTGCACACTGCGAGAACAATGCCCTCTGTATCTTCCCGGACACCTCCACTCTGTTGGATTGTAAAAGGGCCCTAAGCATCACAGACCCTCGAAGTTTGCTCTGTTGAACATTAGCATCTATAGATATATGATAACACACATTTCAAAGGAAGTGAAAGGTGCATTCTGTGGCCAAAGACGCTGAGAAATACTTGAGTCTTGGGGATCACAATGCACCTTTGTCTTGTACAGGACCGGAAAAGCTGTTCAGGACAAATCTTGTATGTGTAGCATCCCTTATACTATTCGATCCAAAAAACTCTTCATTTTGACAGGAACTTCACTTCAGAAATGTTACCACAAGAGATTATCATGGCTTCCTTGGGATGCTGTAACAAATGGCCACAAACTTGATGGCTTAAGACAATAAACTTTTATTTTTCATAGCTCTAGAGGCTAGAAGTTCAGAAGGTCTTATGAGGGCTCAAGTCTCTTCCTGAGCCCTAGACCTCACTTCATGCTTCTTCCGATCTCTGAGAGATCTGGGTGTTCCTTGATTTGCAGTTTCATTGCCTCAGTTTCCTACCCTTTGTGCTTCTCTCCACCTTTGTGCTTCTCCCAACCTTTGTGCTTCTCCCCACCATTGTGCTTCTCCCCA
>CABHPH010142075.1:23316-61135 GCA_902168325.1 Peromyscus nudipes | reverse complement strand
TCACTGTGGGTGGTGCCATCCGTAGGCAGGGTGAGTCTGGACTACATCAGAAAGCTAGCTGAGCAAGACAGAGGGACAAACAAGTAAAGTGCCATTCCTCCATGGTTTCTGCTTCCTTGAGTCCCTGCCTGGGTTTTCTTTAGTGATGGACTATAACCTGTAAGGTGAAATAAACCCTTTCCTCCCATGTCGGTCAGTGTTTTATCACAGCAACAGGAAAGCCAACTAGAACTGCCAGCCTCGGCTCCACAGTGTTAGTCTATGAGACCCTGAGTTAAAACACAGACACAGACACACAGACACACAGACACACAGACACACACACACACACACACACACACACACACACAGAAAAAAAGAAAAAATCATGATTCATTGGAGGCCAAAATATTAGCATTCATAGGAGTTTAGAAGTTTGTTCCAAAATGGAGTTCAAAGACTTGAATAAGCAACTGCAGATATGGTAGAAATGGTGAGAAATCGAGTCAGAAGTGGAGCCTGGTCACGTGACTGAATTGTTACAAGTGTATCGTAGAAGTTGAATGCACAAGGAACTTCTCGTAGAAGAGCAAAGAAAGTGCTTTCCCGAGATGGAGTATACCCCAGGTAAAGAAAGATGCTGTGCATGCTGTTGGATTAGGAGATGACAGTAATTTAGTTACTATAGCAACAGTAGGAGTTGAGTAACAGTCGAAAAGGTTGGTTCCAAATTTGAAAGATGTTCTGCTGTGGGTAAAGTGGTACCCAACAGCATCTTGTGCTATAGATAAATCTTTTGTGAAAGAGTCAACTGATACAACAAATATCACTGTTGACTTATGAAATTACCAAAACCACCCCAGCCTTTCATATCTCATGCCCTGTTTGATCAGAAGCCATCAGTACCCCCAAAAGATTATGATTAATTCTAGAAGATTGTTAGCAGTTTTAGCAATACGATATTTTTAACTGAAGCATGCACATTATGTTTCACACACATACTTATAGACTATAACACAGAATGAATATAACTTCTAAATTTTAAGTAGTACATATTAATTGTACATGCTAACACAGTGGTTCTCAACCTGTGGGTCGTGACCCTTTTGGGGTCACATATCAGATGTACTGCAAATATTTACATTACAATTAATAATAGCAGCAAAATTACAATTATGAAGTACAACAAACAGCTTTCTGGTTGGGGGCCACCCCAACATGAGGAGCTGTGTTCAAGGGTCACAGCGTTAGGAGGGTTGAGAACCACTGCTCTAAAAGGTTACATTTCCATACATGCACATACTCTACTACCCTCCATTACCCTCCTCCTCCCTCTCCTTCCCCTTCCATGTTTCTAACGGTTCCTTCGTTGCTTTCATGACCTTTATTTTTTACCCCAAATTCCACATACGAGAGAAAACACAAAACTGCTTTTGTTGCTCCTCCTGACGAGTAATTCCTCCCACATTCCCTTCAGGACACAGTGGTCTCCAGTTCTATGCATCTCTCTACAAGGGAAAGGATGTCAATTCTTTGTGGCTGATAAAGCTCCGCTGTAGGGCTGGAGAGGCGGCTCCAGGTTCAGACCACATACTGCTCTAGCAGAGGACCCATGCCAGGTGTTACCCACACCAGGTGGCTCCCAACTGTCTGCCAGTCCAGCTCCAGGGGATCTGGCACCCTCTCCTGGCCTCTGCAGGCACTGCATTCATATACACAAACCCCTACACAGACACACATACATACACATAAGCAGAAATGTTTTCAACATTTAAAACTCACTGTGTCTATCAGCAGATTTTCTTTATCTGAACCCAGGCTGATTCCACACACATTCTGTTCACTTCACATAAGTTTTTCATTTCCCACAGGGGCCACTGCAGTTCAACTTAGAGCATTCGCTGCATGGGGTTGACTTTCTTTGGCATCCTCTGAATTACTAATTGTGGGATAAATTTGGGTTTTGGAATGTGTTAGAAGGCCTGCTCATTCTTATTTTTAAAAGAACGGAATGTCTCCCTTCTCTGTCTGTCTCTGTCTCTCTTCTCTGTCTCTGTCTCCCTTCTCTGTCTCTCTGTCTCTCTGTCTCTCTGTCTCTCTCTGTCTCTCTCTCTCTTTCACACACACACACACACACACACACACCCCACATCTGAATTTTTTTATTTTGAAGAAAAGGAAATGGCTGATGCTTTTGCATGATTGGAATGAAAGGCATGTTCTTTCAACAAGTGGCAAAGGATTAGAGATAGAAACCCATTTAATGAGAGGACTCTTTAGACCACCCACATGCACAGGCTCTTTCCTGGGCCCCAAAAAGAGACCTAGCAATGTGTTAAAATGTCACATTTCTGTAAAGTTTGTACTAGCGTGACATTTATCATAACCACAGCTAGAGGGTTATTTCTTTATCAAATTTCTCTTGGTCACATACTTCCTCAGGCTGGGTGCTACTTGGATCTGGTTGAGAGGGGTGAGGAGTCAGGGGTGCCAATGGAGTTTGGGATTCTTAGGGTTAATAGAGTCAATCTGTTTGCCATCATTTCTGTGGAGCTGTTATTGCAAGGTGGCCTAATGCCGGAATGCTCCCCAAAATACTGCTACCCCTCAAGTGTCAGCCCTATGAGGTGACATACAGGTATGGATTGGTGGTCCCTCTGTGATAAGAGTGTGTGCCCAGCACTACAATGATGTTGGTAGCGGCACAGAGCAGCTGGTCCACAGTGAACTCTGATAAACTTTGTTAGACCAAGATGACGCTAAGCTCAGGATATGATTCTCACAGATACCTAATCAAAATAAAAGTGCTCTTTGGTCAGAAATACATTCAATAATGTAGCATACTCAGTTGGGCAGTGGTGGCACACGCCTCTAATCCCACACGTGGGAGGCAGAGCCAGGCAGATCTCTGTGAATTCGAGGACATCCTGGGCTACAGAGTGAGTTCCAGGAAAGGCGCAAAGCTACACAGAGAAACCCTGTCTCGAAAAACCAAAAAAATTAAAAAATAAAAATAATAATGATAATAACAATAATAATAACAATGTAGCATACTCAATTGTAAATAATACTGTGCACTTGTATAGGAATCCCTTGAAAAAATTCCTACAAGGCATAGACCTGTGACACAGTCACAAAGAATGGTTTCTGCAGGCAAAGTTGGACCTCTTCTGTAGTCTAAAGATGAATCATAAGATAGTTACTTCAAGCTGGGTGTGCTGGCGTACTCCTATAATCTCAGCACTCAGAAGTCAGAGGCAGGAGGATCACTGCCAACTTGAAGCTACCTTGGTCTTTGTAGTGAGTTCCAGGCTGGCCAGGGTTACACTGTGAGACTCTTGTCTCAAAAACAATAACAAAAATTGCACTAATTATGCCAGGAGAGCAAGCTCTCTTTCTGGAGAAAATTCTACAAACTTGCTGTTCTATGAACAGGCAGTCAAAGAAAATGCAGCCAAAACATATAGAAAAACACAGGGTTTTGGGCAGAAAATGTCAAAAAAAATTAGGTAATGTTTGTGATATTTGTCATCTTCTTTAAAAAATGTAATTTTATACTATGTATCATTTAAAATTATATTTATATTCATGCCAAATTTGCATTTATGAAATTAGGTCCTGTTGATCACAATAAGCCTTTAAAATTACATTCATGTTCTAGAAGACCTAGGTATACCTCTAGTTACATGTGACTTCTCTGAAAACCATAGCAGGAGAATTACAGAAATCAAAAATATTGTAATAATATGTGATTGACTTTAAGGTTTAATTCTACAAATTACTTTAAAATACAGGTTTTTCAAAGTGTGTGTGTGTGTGTGTGTGTGTGTGTGTATGTGTGTGTAGGGGACACGTGTGTGCCACAATGATCACGTAGAGGACAGAGGACCAGCTCAGTCTTTGATTTCTCCCTTGTCTGAGATACAGTTCTTGCTCACAGCTTCGGATACCAGGCCAGCTGGCTGGAGTATTCCAGGTTCTCCCGTCTCCACTGCCATCTTAAAGAGGCACACAGGTTACAGAGGGAATCCAAGCTCAGGTCCTCATCCTTGTGCACCAGGTCCTTTTCATATACATCTGCTCTGCCCTAAGATTCAGCTTCAGGGAGGAACGGCTTATGCAGAAAAACATGCAGACATGTATACACATCGAGAACCTTTGACAAATGTGCACACCTATGAAGTAACTCTTAAACCGACACAGAAAACATTTTCCTCATCTCCCAAAATTTCTTTGTGCTACTTTCTAGCAAATTCTTCTCCACCCCAGACAGAAATCATTCTGGTTTTCATCACCAGAGATTAGCTTACCTGTTTGCGAACTTCATATGAAAGGCCTTACACAGGATGGACCCCTTTGTGTACGACTTCTTCACTTACATATGTAGTCATTTCCCAGGCCAGGTTGACTGCGCTAAGGCAGGCTTCGAGCACTAGTAACCATGATCTCTGCACCTATGGGGATATCTCTGCAGGAGATTAGAGTCCAGACCTGTCCTCACTACTGTAGGTGGACATCACCCCACGTGTGAGGCTTGGAGAGGACAAAATGCAGAGAAGGTGCCTCCTTTCCTGAGCTAGGGCAGTCACCGCTTCCTGTCCTCGGGTCCGCCATCTCCAGGGCTTACAGCACCCGACTCTACCCACCCCCACCCAGCTTCCCAAGCCTTTAGAATCAGACTAAATTAGAGCCAGCAGCTTTCCCAGGCCCTCATCTTGTGGCCCTCAGATGGCAGAACTTCTCAGTTGCCATAATCATAGGAGCCAATCCCCACAATGAATTCTGTCTCAGACTTTCTCTTTTTATCTGTATCCACATCAGCTATATTAATCCACCTACCTACCTATCTCTCATCTATCTTTTATCAGCTACCTATCTATTATCTAATCTATCTGTATGTACACATCACTTCTCCCTACTTTTCTGAAACTAAGTTTTTTAAAGATTTACCTCTGCTGTTGTACACATCAGCAATCCATTCCTTTTTCATTGGTGAGTACCAATCACTATTTCCCTATTTGCCTGATAAACACTTGAGTGATTTTTAGGCTTCATCTATTATGAATAAATATGCTACAAATATTTGTGCCTAAGTCATTTGGGGAAAGATGGATTTTCACTTCTCTTGGGGATGTGCTGTAGAATTGCTACATCCACGGTAGGTAATTAGCTTCATAAAAACTATTGAAACGTTTTCCAAGGCAGTCGCACTGTCTGAACCTCTAATCAGGGGTTAATGGGAGGCCTGGTTATTTTAGATACTTATCTGCCTCCTAATAGGTGTGAAGTGGTGTCCTCTGTGTGCTGTCAATTTACATTTCCCCAATTAATAATGAGGTTGAGTGCCCCCTAACGTGCTTACTGACCATCCCTCCTGCCTCTTTTATGAAGTGTTCCCTAATAACTTACACATTTTAATTCAGATGATCTCTCATTAGTGCTGCATGAATTCTATAAATTCAATTCTGAATGTAATTCTTTAATTAGTACATACCCATCCATCTATCACCTACCTCTCTCTATCCTTTATCAATCGTACCTTTTTACCCAATTTATAGTCTGGCTTCCATGGCTTAATTTTTAAATTTTGGAACAGTTTTCAAGCTATAAAATTGCACAAATAGAGTCACTATAATATTATACCTTCACTCGACTTCCTCTAAAAGTTAATACTTCAAATTTTCCTAACATGTGGAGTTTTTTTCACTTATCTTACCATAGATTTCTAATTTATTTCGGCTGCAGCCGACAGCATGAGCAGCAAGTTAGTCAGCACATCCATCATCTCACATAGTAAAGGTCTGTGTGTGTGGAGGGAATATTTAAGACTCGCTCCCGGCAAATTTCTGACGTACAGTAGAGTATTCTTCACTATAGTAGTCATGCTGTTCACTGGGTCTCTGGAACTTTCTTCCCATGTCTCCCCACCCCACAGCTCCTGGCAACCACCACCCCACCCTCGGCTTCTGTGAGTTCATCAGATATAGATTCTACATATAAGTGAATTTTTTTTTTTTTTTTCGAGACAGGGTTTCTCTGTGTAGCTTTGCAACTTTCCTGGATCTCGCTCTGTAGACCAGGCTGGCCTCGAACTCACAAAGATCCGCCTGCCTCTGCCTCCCAAGTGCTGGGATTAAAGGCGTGTGCCACCACCGCCCGGCATGAATCTTATTCTATATATAAGCACATGCAGTGCTTATACCTCTGTGTCTCTTAGTTCTCTTAGGATAATGGCCTCTGGGGAAGCCTTGTGACAGATGACGGGATCCCTTTCTCTTTTGGCTGGATAACAGTGCCACAATGTGCCCGGGCTTAATCTGCACTGGACTGTGTTTAGAGGTGCTACGTGAGCACGGGAGTGCAAGCATCTCTCTGACATACTGAGGTTGTTCCCTTGAGTGTGTAACCCATGGGTGGCATTGCTGGACCATAGGGCACTCACTGATGAAATGATGTCATCTGCTTTTTTTTTTTTTTTTGGTTTTTCGAGACAGGGTTTCTCTGGGTAGCTTTGCACCTTTCCTGGAACTCACTCTGTAGCCCAGGCTGGCCTCGAACTCACAGAGATTCGCTTGTCTCTGCCTCCCGAGTGCTGGGATTAAAGGTATGCACCACCACCGCCCGGCTTCTGCTTTACTTTAACTTTATAACTATTTTAATGTCTCCTACCCCATTTTCAATTACATTTAAACACCCCTCTTCTCTTTGCTAGTTAAGTTTCGTTGGCTTTGCTTCTCCCCCAGGGTTTGTGGTTGGACCTTGTTCACGGTGAATCTGGGTGTTCAATTCTCCCCTCCTCCCTCATGCTGAAGGGAGGGGTGGTGTGGGTAAGTGAAGCCGTCTTCTGTCCTCCCCACAAATGTCCTCTTTCTTGTGTCTCTGCTCCCTGCAGGCCCCCTTCCTTCAACAGGTTCCTTGAAGCATGTAAAGGGATTCTGAGCAAAGTCATTCCGAGTGGTGATTCTTCAAGGGGACAGATGCTGGGGGATCCCTCTTCTGCTGCCTTGCTGCTGACACCCCAGCCTCCAGCATTTGCTATCACCTTGCTTGGAATTCGTGGAGCTTACAAGGGCACAGATGAATGCTTCACACAACACTTGAGACAGTTTCCTCATTATTCCTCTTCTTTCCGTCAGGGGATCGGTGTGAGCGAAGGACTTGTGCTTCTCTCATTTTTCTTCCCTGTGCTTCAGACACACCTCTGAATATCTATAGAATTGCTGACAATTTCCTGTTCAGTGCTGGGGACTGAACCTGGGGTCTTGAGCATGTGAGACCAAAGCTGAGCTACAACCAGGGACTTGAGTCTTGGCCTGCCAAGATCTTCCACATTGGAGGGAGGAAGGGGAACAGGGTGGGGCAGGAGGGAGACAACAAATCCTTTGGTGTCTCTTCCCATGAGGCCATGAGTCCTACAATGGAAGTCCTTCTCACAGCTGTCACCTCATCTAAACCCAGCTGTCTACCAAAGGTCCCATCTCCAAATATGATCATCTGGGGGATTAGGCTTCAGCATGTAGGTTTAGGTGTTACACATTCAGCCCACGACACTGAACCTCAACAGCCTTCAGAAGGCTCTGAGGTATAAGAGAATTAATTACCTGGTATGCTCTTGAGGTAGGGGTATGTTATTGGGGGGGGAGAGGCGTGTGTGTGGGTATGTGTGTGTATGTGCGCTCGCACCTGTCTTGCCCATGTGTCTTCAGTCTGTTGATCATCGTGATTAGATTTCCTGTAACCTCTTTTTTTTTTTCATTTGACCTGTGTCCTGTGTGGTGCTAAAAACACTTCCAGTTTTAGTGTGACTTTGTGTATTTGTCCTTATATACCTGTGACTTTCTATGGTAAAGGTAGAAGCTGTTACTGTGCCAGTGACGTATTATTATGGTCCTTGGCATCATCAAGAATTCTGCTTCACAACGGGCCAGGGTGGTGCACATCTTTAATCCCAGCATTTGGGAGGCAGAGGCAGGTGGATCTCTGTGAGTTTGAGACCAGCCTGGTCAACACAGCAAGTTCCAGGACAGCCAGGGCTACACAGAGAAACCCTGTCTTGAAAAACAAACAAACAAAACAAAACCATTCTGTTTCTCATTTGAAACATTTTTCTCTGAATGTAATATTTTCCGATCCCATTCTCCCTGTCTTGCTTTTGTGTGCCTTTGCGCGCCTGTTACACTTCCCAGCTCTGCATTTTGAGTCGTTTGGAGTCACTGATTCCGTGTCTCCTGAATACACCTCCAGCTGAAGTTCTCTCTGTGGTGAACCTGTGTTTTTCTTTAAGAGGTGAGTGTCTCCTTACATGTACAGAAATGGCTGACATTTGCTTTAGTAAATAGTTTATTGTTCTATTTCCCATGCGCTTTACTTTAATATGTCGTCTGTTTTCTTGGCTCTTTAAAACTGTCTTTAGGTATTTATAAAATTTTGAAAATGTATTCATTTTGTTGCCCTCCATCTTCACGCTATTCTCCCCATATGCTCTTGCACCCACGTTTCCCCTCAGGACACAGTCGCTTTGGGTGAGGGGCCACCTACTCCATCAAAGCTTCATCTGAACTAGTAAATCTGCATGACCTGATTCCCAAGTCAGGTCACACTGGGGGATACTGGGGTGGGGGGAGGGGTAGCTACGCCAGCACGTGACACAGTCTCAACAACCCTCCCTTTACATCTGTGGTGCTCGCCTCAGACTACGTCTTTTCACTCTACAAACTGGCAAGGCTGTGGTTTCACCCAAGATTTAGTCAATTCCACGCATGGACTGTGGCTTGCCCTCGGGCCACGCCTAAACGGGAACTCACGCAGTGCTGTTCTCTCCGGCACGTCTATCCCAGGTTGGACTGCAGCTGCTCCCCTTTCAAAGTGTTTTGAATGGAATCATGGCTGCCACTTGCGGGAAATCTGGTGCAAACCACCTCTTCCACCTCCAGGACACACTCTTCCTTCAGGCTTTCCCTGGTTACTTGTCTGTCTAGCTTCATCCTGAGCATTGAATGTGTAATTCTGGGTGCTTTCTTTTCATGCCTGCGAAGGACTCAGGCTGTTAATGTGTCTTAGTTTCTTCCTGCTTCATTTTGTGGAAGGGAATTTTTATTCTATATTTGATTTTTTAAACGTATATTACATCAATTTTAGGTATTTGCAGTTTCCCATTCGTTTGGAAACGTTCCTTCCTTTCCCAGGCTGCTGACCAGGAAGGGTGAAGTGCAGCCGGTTTGCCGCATTGCTGGCTCAAGAACGCCCTCTTCTGTTGATCTGAAAGAATTCTGGCATCTTCAATACAATTTTTTGGGGGCAGCCATCTTTTGATTTTACTCTATTAGTTATCACTTTTAATGTTAAAAAAAAAACCTTCATTGGCTGCTAATAATATTTTATTTCTTGATCTGTGCGGTAATTGCAAGAGTGTGCTCATTTTGTGGAAATTCAATATCTGCACACTTACTATATGTGTAAATTATTTACATATGATGTTATGCTTTAATAAAATGCTAAAAATGCACAAGTCCATAATTCTCTAATGGCTAATGGATGAAACATTATTATACTGAGGAAAATTATCTTCTATATCCATCTTTATGGCCAACTCTGCCCCCCCCCCTTTTTAAGACATGGTTTTACTATGTTGCCCCAGCTGACCTAGAACTCACTATGTAAACCAGGCTGGCCTCAAATTTACAGAAATCTGCCTGCCTCTGCCTAGCATTGGCATTAAAGGTTTGTGTCACCATACCTGGCTTAATCTACTCATTTTCATCCATTTGTTACCACAAATATCTGATCATAAACATTTCCTACATGGCTCTCATACTCCCCACCATTATCTGTGCTCATAGAATATGAAGCCAGGGTGGGAGAGGTGGGGGTAGGGAGTGAGAACAAAGTACAATGATGTGCACCGTGAGAATGCCATAAAACAAAGCCCGTTACTATCTTAGCTAGAAATGTTAATTAAAAAGAATATGGAGGATGGAAAATATTACTGCATCTATCCTTAGATAGATACAAAGATAACATTTTTTTATATATTTAAAGATTTATTTTCAGTATTTAAGACTATATTTAGGCTTGTGTGTCTGCGCAGGTGCCCACAGAGGTCAGAGGTGTCAGATCCTTTGGAACTGGAGTGACAGACAGCTGTAAACAGCCTGATATGGGTGCTGAGAATCAAACTCAGGTCCTCTTTCAGAAGAAAAGCAAATGCTCCTAACCACTGAGCCATCTCTCCAGCCCTAAGATACAGCTTTAAAAAAAAAGTTCCTTTTTTATTGATTCTTTGTGTCTTTCACATCATGCATCTCCCTCCCATTCACTTTTCCATCCCTTTGCATCCATCCTCTGCCCTTGCAACCCCCCCCACAAAATAAAATAAAATTTAGGAGAAAAAAAAAAGAAAAATCAATCTCATCATGGAAGCTGTAGTGTGACACAGGTAGAGCTTTTAAAAAAGAGAGTCATGTTTTTATTTATGTGTTTGTATGCAGGAAGTGGAGGCCACAAGGTGGCGCTGGAGCCCCTGAAGCTGGACTCATAGGTGGTTGTGAGCACCTGATGTTGTGGATGCTGGGAACTGAACTCTGGTCCTCTGCAAGAGCAGTGAGCACTCTTAACTGATGAACCATCTTGCCAGGCTCATGATAGAACATTTTTAAAAATTATTTTTATATATTTTTCTGCAGAGCTGGAGATCAAACCTTGAGCATCCAGACAAGTGCTACATCCCCAGTGAGACTTACTTCTGTTTTGTTTTGTTTTTGTTTTTTGAGACAGGATTTCTCTGTGTAGCCCTGGCTGTCCTGGATCTCACTTTCTAGACCAGGCTGGCCTCAAACTCACAGAGATCCACCTGCCTCTGCCTCCCGAGTACTGGGATTAAAGGCATGCACCACCACCCTGTTGAGACTGACTTTTTAACATTGGTCTCACTTCATTATTTCATCTTACATTTATTCATACTAACAATTTATTGTTCACTCTATTGAATATTCCACATATATGATTACATTATCTAGAATTACAACTTACTGTTTCTGTTGCTTCCTGTGGGGCTGTCTTTCCACTTGCCATAAACTGGGAAATACCCTCAAGGTTAAAGGGGAGCCAGGCAGCGTGGCTTTCACCCCACCGTCTCCCTTGCCTTGTTTCTTCCACTCCTCTGAGTTTCACGCTCTCCTCGTATTTTAAACATATATTGTATGTCCATCTCTCACAGCTGTTTCCAATTGGAAAATTAACTGGACCTAGATGAATTAGATAGACACATCCAGCTGGATCAGAAGTGTGGCCTGACTTTGTAAACCTTATTTTCCCCTAGCATGCTCAGGGGATTCATTTTCTTTAAAGTTAACAAAGACTCACTATTTCTCATTAACTTGCCTCATGGGAACTCTTGCCATATGTGGCTTCTGTACCATCAGCACCATTCCATTCCCTTTGCTCATAAGTCAGGATCATTGCCACACTCAGGGAGAAAGCCCTGGATGTAGTTCTAGCAACAACCTGTCTGCTTCTGTGTGGCACCCCCGAATGCAGGATGTCTCACCTTCTGCTTGGGACCCATTCATCTCTTCCCTGTGAAATAATCTCCCAGTCTCCCGGGTCAACTTTCCCCTCAGAGCTGGGTCTCCACCAGCAAACACCCTGCAGCATCTCTAATCCCAAGGGGAACTCAGTCTCCCTGTTCAGTGTTTTCTCCATCCCATCACGGGTACCATCGGAGTGAAAGTTACCCTGGGGGCTCCTTTATTCTCTTCCTGTTTTCTCCTACCCTCCTCAGTTCTGCTTGCCTGGCTCTCCCTTCCAGAAGTGAGTGAGCCTTCCCAAGTCAAAGCTCCCTTCCCTCCATGCGTCAGACTGCACCCTTCCCTCTGACTCACCTCTCAAAAGCATTCAAGACATACTTGCTTCCTGTGACTTCAGTGGCCATATGTTTGCCTGCCTTTTTCTCAAATCTTTGTATCTTTTTGCTATTTATATTCTCCTTAGATGATCAAATCTAGTTCCTTGACTTAAATGTCACTTACGTGCTAGCAATTTGCAAATAAATACATCCCCAGGCATCTATGTAGTGCATATTTAACACATATTCACGTGGCTGTCCAATAGATCACCAAAGCAAGACCTCATCTCCTCTCTTCAGATATGTTTCTCATCTGTCCCCTTTTTGGTATATGACCCTATCATAAATACAGTCACTCAACCAGGAGCCTCAGATGCATCCGCGATCTTTTCGCATTCATTTTTAAAATCCATTAGCTGGTATGTGAGTGTGGTCACACGTGTGCCATGGTGTGTGTGTGTGTGAGTCGGCACCGTTTCTCCTTCCTCACCTTGCCTTTCTCACCTTCTCACCAAGCGGTCTCTCTCGTTTCTGTTGCTCTTTGCACTGTAGCTGGTCCACGAAGTTCTAGTCAAATGCTCCCGTCTCTGTCTCCCATCTTGAATGAGGAGTACTGGGATTACAGATTCGGGCCTCGGAACTGGACATTTTAGGTGGACTTGTATGGCTAGTGCCTTTTCCCACAGAGCCATCTCCACCACTCTGGTTTCCATCTTCTTGCAAGTTCCTTCGGGTACAAAAACATACCTTCTTAGATCCTACTGCTAGGTGAGTATGCCTGTACTCCGGCCCTGAGCAACCTGAAGCAGGAGATGGAGAATCTGAGCCCACCCTGAGCTACATATTGAGACCCTGCCCCCCAAAGCCAAACAACAATCCACTTCTATTTTGTGTCGTAGCACCAAAGCCCCTGACCATCATCCCTTTCCGGTATGGCTTTGCAAATGGCTTCTGTGGTTTCTTGCTTGCCCTCTACATAACCCTCCGCACAGCAGAGAGAATAAGCCCTTTCAGATGGGATCAGTGTGTTCTCACTCCCCTGCCTGAAGCCACTGGTGGCTGCCTAGGAAAAGGCTCCAAGTGCCCAACCCCAGTCTCAGTATGTGCCCAGACCTCCGCCTTCCTCTCCGATCACAGTGCTTACTGTTCTTCCTGTGTTCCCCACTGGTGTTCGTTCTGTCCTTCAGTTCCACAACAGGGTCTCGGGGCTTGGAAGTCTCCACAGTCAGAGATGCTCTTCATCCACGAGCTCCACAGTCTGCTCTTCTTCCCAGAACAGGTCTCACGTGAAGCGGTACTGAGGCAAGAGCTCGCCTCCTGTGCTGTCTTCACACAGTGGTTTAACAGGAAAGGTCTCCATCTTGCTGGTTCTGCACAGTACAGGTTGGTGGAAATGTCCGATCCATGGTGTCCTCACCCTAGCCTGAGGGAACAAATATTTTTTGGAATAAAGTCTGTTGTCATGCTGGACTTAAAGACAGCTCTGAAGGCTGTGGGGTGGCACCCACCATCTGGCCTAGAAATGGCATACTTTGCTTATGCTCCTGAGTCACAAAACCAGTGTGTGGTGCCACTCAGCCACAGAGAGCCGGAAAGGCCAATCTAGCAGGTGTTCTGAAGGCGAGTGACTCTCCTGGCCACCACAGTCCTCATGCTATTTTGTTTGTATGATGTTTCTCTAGATGGAGGGATAAAGGACAAAACTGTGGACCCATCACTCACTGGGAAATTTTAAAATACTTTTGAGACCTCAGAGGCCCCTCCTAACTGCATTCCTCCATTTCGAAGGAGCAGCCGCTGCCCTAACTTTTAAGCAGCTCTAGGTTGGATCTCGGGTGCTCCCTGAAGCTCAGTGTGGTACAGGCTAGGCCCTCACTGTGGTGCTATTGGGGAATAGTAAGGGGTGGTGTTGGGGAATATTACTTTAAAGTGTGTTACTTCTGTTTATGTTGCATTTGTTTTACTCTGTGAAGCTGTGTTACTGAGCCTGTCTAAAATACCTGATGGTCTAATAAAGAACTGAACAGCCAATAGTGAGGCAGAAGAAAGGAGAGGCAGGGCTGGCAGGCAGAGAAGGAGACATCTGGGAGGAGAAAAGTAGTAGCCAGGGAAGGAGGAGGACCCCAGGGGCCAGCCACCCAGCTACACAGCCAGCCACGGAGTAGGAGTGAAAGCAAGATATACAGAAGAAAGTGGGAAAGCCCAGAGGCAAAAGGCAGACAGGATAATTTAAAGGAAAGCGGGCTAGAAACGAACAAGCTAAGGCCGGGCATTCATAATTAAGAATAAGCCTCCTTGTGTGATTTATTTGGGAGCTGGGTGGCGGGCCCCTCAAAAGAGCAAAGACAACACCCAACAACAGGGTGGGGCTTAGTAGAAGGTTTCTAGATCATGGGAAGGTCGTGCCCCTGAAGGGGACTGTGATACCTCTTTTGCTTCCCAGGCTTAAGGTGAGTATTTTTGATCCACCTCAGCCACATGGTCCCACTGTGATGCACTGATTTGCCACAGGCCTCAAAGCAATGGAGCTAAGCAGTCATGGCCCAGCACCTCCAAAACCGTGCCCCAATATGTTGTGGAATATTTGTGTACACTGTAAAGATGTGTCTCTGCCTAAGGCACCTTCTGATTGGTTTAATGAAGAGCTGAATGGCCAATAGCTAGGCAGGAGAGAATAGGTGGAACTTCTGGGAAGAGAGGAGAATTCTGGGAAAAAGAGAGACAGGGATGCCAGCAAGGTGTGGAATAAGTTGGACATATAGAATGAAGGATAGGTTAAAAAAAAAGCCACATGGCAGAACATAAATGAATAAAAACAGGTTAATTTAAGTTATAAGAGTTAGTGGGACAAGCCTGAGCTAAAGGCTAAGCTTTCATAATTAATAATTCTCCATGTCATTATTTGTGGACTGGCAGTCCAGGAAAGTACAACTACACCAATACACCCCTCTAAGCAGATCATCCAAATATTGATCACAGTAATGGAAATCTGACTGACACAAATACCATGCTTTCATTATTTTTTTGTTTGTCTTGGGTGTGTGGTGTATGCACATGTACCTGTTCATGTGTGTGCAGGAGCATATGGCTGTGAATGTGCCTATGGAGGCTGGAGATCAATGCCAGTATCTCTTCCCCACCTACTTGAGACATGACACCCTCGGTGAACCCAGAGCTGGCTATTTTGGCTAGTGCTCTAGGGACCAGCAAGCTCTGGGGATCTACCTGTTTCTGTCCCCTCAGCACCAGGGACAGATGCTCACCACCATACCCAGCTTTTTATATGGGTGCTGGGGATTCAAACTTAGGTCCTCATGCTAGTTCAGCAAGAAGTTATCCACGGAGCTGTCTTCTGAGCACGCAGTCTTTTACAGTTAATTTCACCTATCCATGCACTCTTGCTTAGTTCCAGCCATATTGGACTCATGAAAATGGTTGTGTTTTGAATTGCTTCTTTCAGTAATAAGTGAAATGCTTGTGCTTTATGCAGACTGATAGAGGCCATCATTCAAATGTACCCATGTTGATATTGGGGTGCACTGGGTTCCTATAAACAGTGTCTCTGTGAGTATTTAAACATCTATGCTGTGGGAAGGAAGCTGCTGAATTATAGGTCATGCGTACATTGATCTTTAGCAGCTAATGTGAAACCACTTTCAAAGTGGTTATTGGCAAATCCCATGGAGCTACATCCCCAGTGCCATCAGCCATGGAGCTCGGTGCACTCCCAGGAGCACGTCTTTAGCTCGGTGCACTCCCAGGAGCACGTCTTTCAAGTGCTCAACACCTTTACTAACACTTGGTAGTTTACATTGTAACTTTTGCCAGTCTGGTGGGAGGTGATGGTCTCATCCCTAAGAAGCCTGACGTTTAGTTACAGTGGAGGTTTACACTTGCTGTCCTGGCGTAATTACTAAAACAATCCTCTTACTCTCTGACACGTCTGGATTTAGACAATACATTTTGTGCTACCCTAGTCTCAGTGGATTTCCTCCATAACGTGGACATTTCCTTTTGGCCTTTTCAGATTAAGAAGGCTACTAATGTGCTTAAGTGGCTCTGAGGGAGGAAGAAAAATCGGGGTAGATCTAGAGGACGGAGCAAAAACCAAATGAGAGGGAGACCAAACTGGTTAAGTACGATTACTCAGTCTGACTCAGAGTGACCGGCTCCAAAGTGATGTGTGACGGAGCCTCCTCATGGGCACAAGCAGACGGATTCGAGAAAAGAATCTAGAGTCAAACTGAAGGAATTTGTTTACTTGTTCCTCAGAAATGACTCAAGTCACAGTCATTATTTAAAAATTGGGCACAGGGTCTGCTGCAGCCACTCACTCCCCTCACAGTCTGTGACAGTTCCCTTATAAATGCACTCATGACACCCAACAACACTTCCTTTAGCATGTGATCATCTTGTGAGCCCTGACCTGCCTACTAAACCAACCCATATTATACGCAAATGTAGTAACTTTTTATATTTGAGTATAAGATACTCTCCAAAGGGGAAATCAAATATATAACTTGTAATGATTTATAGTGAAGGGGATTTATGGTTGTTAAAAATGCTTCATAATGTACCTTATCTTTTTCCTCAAAGAAAACCTGGAAAGGCATTTTTTTTTTTTTTTTGCAGTTGTCTAGATGTGGAGGCCGAGTGGTGGGAAGCAGAGTCCTTGCCCCAGAGGTTCTGGGCTGCAGACTTAGGCCAGCAAAGCCCATTCCTCTTGGCAGATACAAATGGGGTTGAACACACACATGCCTGCTGGGGACCAAACACTAAATTATTTCTGGCCCAATCTTCTGCCCTTGTTTCCAATATGCAACATTCTCACATTCTAAGTCCAGCTACTGCTTATCACTAAAATAAAAATTACCCCAAGATAAGCATGACAAATGGTATTTTTTTCCTATTTACAAAGCTTCCATACAGGATACTGGCTAGCTCATTCAGTGGCGAAAGGGAGTCTCAACTGACTAGCTCATTTGGTGGAGCAAGGGACTTACATCTGAATCTTCCAAAATTGAGAGATAAACACATTTTAAAAATCCCACCTGAGGAAGGATGCCAGGTGGGACGTTCTCATTGTTGCTAGAGTCTTAAGTAACCATTGGACACAAGATTCTGGGAACCCATTTAGCTGCCCCGATGAGAGTGTGTCTGCAAGGGGTACCCAGATTCCCAGCTGACCAGAGAAAACCCCACATGGTTCCCTGTCCTTGTTTGGTCTCTGTTGCTGTGATAAAACAGTGACCCAAAGCTACGTGAGGGAGGAAAGGCTTTATCTGACTTACAAGCTACAGTTTGTCATCAAGAGAAGCCAAGGCACCGGGTGTGGTGGAGCACGCCTTTGATCCCAGCACTCGGGAGGCAGAGGCAGATGGATCTCTGTGAGTTCGAAGCCAGACTGGTCTACGGAGTGAGTTCCAGGACAGCCAGGACTGTTACATGGAGAAATCCTGTCTTGAAAAAATCAAAAGCAGGGGGGAGGGTGCGGGGGAGTGGTAGGTAAGGCAAGAACCTGGAAGTAGCAACTGAAGCAACCGCTGTGGAGGAACACTGTTTTACTGGCTTGCTCCTTATGGCTTGCACACCTTACTTTCTTACACAGCCCAGGACCACTTGCTCAACGGTACCACCTACAGTGGCCTGAACTCTCTCATACCAATTATTAATCAAGAAAATGCCCACAGATGTTCCCACAGGCCGATCTGTTGGAGGCAACTGCTCAATTGAGAGTCTTTCTTTCCAGGCGATCCTATTTAGTGTCAAATTGGCAAAAATAATCAGCACATCCCCCAACCCTCCGAAGCACAAAGACAGGATGGGAACGGTGGCACATGCTTATAATTTGAGCACAGGGGAGGTAGGAGAGCTGATGCCTGGTGTACTTAGTGAGTTTCAGGCCAGGTGAGGCTATATAGCAAAACTCTGCAAAAACAAACAAACAAACAAAAAACCAAAACCAAAAACAAAAACCCCAAACAAACAAAAACCTCTCCATTTCCTCTGCCTTGCTAAAAAACAGTTAGATTACATTCCTGAAGCTAGCCCCTGAGGTCTGTTCCTTTATTTGGCCACTTCTTCCTTCTGAGGCTGATTACTGAGGTCCTGCTATCAAGTATTGAAGTCCAGCAATCAAAAGCCCCCTTTGGCTCACCTAATTAACATGGTCAATTAAAATTAAACACCTCATCCTAACACGGGTTTCCCCTTATACTTTTATAAACTGCCATTTTCCTATGTGCCACGCCTGTCTCCCTTGTGGAATATTACTTTAACTATGTAAAGGTGTGTTACATTTGTTTATGCTCCATTTGTTTAACTAGGCAAAGGTGTGTTACATTTGTTTACGCTGCATTGTTTAATTACGTAAAGATGTGTTGCAGTTTTACCTTGCCTGCTTCAGGCACCTGATTGGTCAAATAAAAAGCTGAACGACCAATAGCCAGGCAGTAGAGGGATAGGCAGGGCTGGTGGGCAGAGAGAATAAACAGGAGGAGGAATCTAGGCTTGGGAGAATGAGAGAGAACAAGGGAGAAAGAGAAGGAGACGTCTGGGGCCAGCCAGCCACAGAGCAAGCAGCGAGCAGAACAAACAGAAGGAAAGAAAGGTAAAAAGCCCTGAGGCAAAATGCAGATGAAGCGAAACAGGTTCATTTGTTATAAGAGCTAGTGGGACAAGCGAACGATAAGGCCGAGCATTCATAACTAATAAGTCTCCATGTCATGATTTGGGGGCCGGTTGGTGGCCTCCAAAGAAAGCCTGCTACAGTCTCCTCTCTCCCCAGAGGCAGGCCTTCGTGTGTGCCCACCCCCACCGCCCTAGGCAAACACCCTGCCCCTTCCACTTTTTCCCTTTCCCTTCTCCCCATCCTCTATCTCTTGTCTCTGCCCTTTGTCCCTTTGGGGCAAATAAATCTCCTTTGTGCTGAGAACTTGGTCTTGGGGTGTCTACAACTACGACAGTACTTCAGATATGGACACACAGCAGCAAAGGAATCTGGAGCTGACCTGTTTAGAGTAGCTATGCTGGTAGGCACGGTCACAAGGGAGTTAGCAAAGTCCCCATGGCTGTGCTGGCCGATATGGAAGCCATCGGTCACCAGACGCTGTGCTCCCATCACTGAGACAAAGTGCCAGACAGCAACAGCATAAAGCAGGGAGGTCATTTTGGCTCATGGCTTCATGGTAGTGGGGACATGGTGGCAAAGGCTGTGTACTTCAAGGTGGCCGGGAAGCAGTGATGTGTCCCCAGTGACACACTTCCCCCACAAGGCTCCACCCCTTGAAGTTTCCAGAACTTCACAAACGAGACCGATGGCTGGGAGCAAGCATTAAAGACATGAGCCTCTGGGGGGTGTTTCCTATTTAAACAACAGCAGCTAGCTCAGTTTCCAGTGAAGTAAAACGTGGAAGTCGTGTGCTAAAAAGGTGACTTGCTCCGTGGCACCCGTGGCCAGAGCAGCAGTGACCAGCACACCTGAGCACGTCCCTGCCCTGCTGCTTCCCGCCACAGTTTGGTGTCCGCTTTGCTAGCGTATTTCAGGATGGGCTGGTGGTGCAGACTTTAAACCGACATTCCTCAGGAGTCTGAGGCAGGAGGATCACAAGTTCAAGTCCTCAGTTGAACGACAGAGTGGGTTCAGTGCTGGCCTGGGGAACTGGGTGAAATCCTCTCTCAAAACAGAAGGTGAAGAGAGAACTGGAGAGGTAGCTCAATGGTAGAGTGCTTGCTTAGCATGCATGAGGCCCCGGGTTCGATCCCTCGTACTGAGAACAAAGACGAAACAACCATTTGACTGGCATTTGACTCTTCCTTAGGGACCAGGTGCCCTTGTTTATCTCCACATTCTCCCATCCTCACTGGAAACTTCGTTTAGAAACGCCCAGGGGTGTCAGGAAAACACTTGAGTAGTGGCATTTAAAGCCAGGTGACAAGATGGGCCATCCCAAGGGGGCAGTCCCAGAGGCCAGCCAGCTCTTGATCCCTCGGCCACACAGCCTCTTCCATCAGTCTCACGAATGCATTCATGTATGTCCCTGGCTCAGGTGAAAGAGAAGCACATCCCTCCCCTCCCAGGATGCCTCCCCTGCGACCACCTTGATTTCTCTCCTGGACAAACCCCCAAGCCTGGAGCTCACTGCTCTGGCAGAGAAGCCTTTTGTGGACTTACCAGAGCAGAAAGAAAAGCTGCCACTGAAGAAAGAATCCAGGCAGCAAGTGCACAGGGCAGAACAAGATGAGGCAGGAGCAGAATGGGGCCGGAATTGTTCATTCCCTTGGAATTCGCTGGCTCTTCCAACACTGTAGGTGTCAACAGCGAGGTTTCTGGGCAAGTGATCACTGTCCATGCTTCCCTGCACTCCTCTGAGGCTCTCTTCATTCGAATTCCATGCCATCACTAGAAGCGAAGAGCTGCACACCGCAGCATTAATTTGCTTGGATGTAAGTCAGTGACCAAGCTCTCCCACCCCCAAACCCAGAACTAGAGAGATGGGGCCGAGATGGCTCAGTAGGTCAGAGCACTGGCTGCTCTTGCACAGGCTTGGAGTTTGATTCCCAGCACCCACATGATGGCTCATGAGTCTATAAGTCCAGTTCCTGGAGATCTGACGCCCTTGTCTGGCCTCCAAAAGCACCAGGCACACATGTGATGCACAGACTCACATGTCGGCAAAACACCCATACGTAAGAAATAATTTAAAGAAAAAAGATAAATGCTTTACACAAAACGTCTGGGGTATGTGGATGGCTTCGTCCACGAAGTGCCAATGGTTGGTTTTTCATAGACTTGACACACAGTTAACACACAAAATGTGCAGGTAGATCCTTGTGTATGTGGAGAGGTGAGTGGAAGGACACACACACTACTGAGGTCGCCATGTGACGGCGGGGTGTGGGTAAGCTGCAGCTGGCTGCTGCTGGGCTTGGCAGGAGTTAGGATTGTGGTCTTGGGTCTGGAGGTGGCTGGCAGCGGGAGTCTTTCTTTGAAGGGACCTGGTCTTTTTTCCTAGGGACCTTCACCTGATTGGATGAGGCCCATTCATACTATGGAAGGTAATGTGTCTTACTCAAGTTTGATTTTAAAACAGCCACACTGCCAGCCACAGGGGAACATGATTGTACTCTGAAGGCAGAGACGGGAAGATGGAGAGACTGAAGTCAGCCTGGGCTATATATACACGATTAAAGTTCTAGTTTTCAAAAAAGCCAAATTGAAGCATAACTGGTATGCAAGAAACTGCATATAGTCACTGCATACAATCTGAGAAATCTGGACAAGTGCCTACAGCCGTAAAAACATTACCACAATCCAAATAAAAGAAACTGTCTCCTCCAAGGGCTTGCTTGAGTACCCCCAGCCACACCCCCTCACGTGCAGGTAGGAACACGGTCCAGGAGACTTACCCTCTTCAACAGTTTGAAGTGAGCGTACAGTACTGTTGGCCCTGTGCTGGGTGGCCTCTAGAACATACCCATCTTGCACAACTGAAACTTGACAGCAAAGGAACTCCCCAGCCCCTCCCCCTTTTAAAGTAAACCCAGCCACTTAAGAGCCGTCACACCAGCTTCCGGTGGGGGTGTGGGTAATCTGCAGCTTTCTCCAGTTTCTACATTGTAACTCCTTCTGACAGGGCTAGCTCTGGCTACAGAGAGCCTGTCTACCAGCTTGTGGCAACCCTTTGATTGTAGCATTTAGCTCTCCAGAGCTGCCATAGGGTCTCCCTGCACCCATGAAGATCTGGGGTTTGCTTCTGTTTTATATGTTAGTCCTAGACTGCACCTGGATGCTTTTATCCACTCCCCATCCGGACACCCAGGCCACCTCAGGGTCCTCATTGTTAGAGAACCGTATCCCAGTGAATGACACGCCTGCCCCACTCGGGCACACGTGTGCAAGCATTCCCGCAGAGCATTCCCGCAGTACCCAGTTCTTTGCTTATTGCAGCTTCACACTTCCCCAAAGTGGATGCCCCAGGTCACCCACTCACCAGAGCTGAGTGTACTTGTTGGATTTTCTTTCACTCTAGCCATAATGTTGTTGTTTTTGCTCTTTTTTTTGAGGGGGGACACCACCCAGCTCCCCAATAAATCACACACACGGAGGTTTACTCTTAATTATAAGTGCTCGGCCTTGGCTTGGCTTATGTCTAGCCAGCTTTTCTTTAAATTATCCCGTCTACCTTTTGTCTCTGGGCTTTTCCCTTTTCTTACTTCTGTAAATCCTACTTTCACCCTTACTCTGTGGCTGGCTGTGTGGCTGTGTGGCTGGCCCCCAATGTCCTTCTCTTCTCCTTTTCTTGCTGCTCTTTCTTCTTCCCAGATTTCTCCTCCTATTTATTCTCTCTGCCTGCCAGCCCTGCCTATCCTTTCTCCTGCCTTGCTATTGGCCATCCAGCTCTTCATTAGACCATCGAGTGTTGCAGACAGGCAAAGTAACACAGCTTCACAGAGTTAAACAAATGCAACATAAAAGAATGCAGCACAGCTTTGCATCATTAAACAAATGTTCCACAGCATAAACAAATGTAACATATCTTAAAATAATATTCCACAACAGCTGAGATCCTTGTTGCCCACAGCCTTATCAGCACTTGGGATGGACAGACTCAAATTTTGCTAAGCTAATGGATGGTACCCTGAACCTAGTAACTACTGACATGTAACTACCTGTGTTTCTTTTATTTTCTTTTACATTTAACTCCACCCTGTATTTATCTATCTCTGGCTGGATACAGAAAATCCAAAGGACAGACCCTAGGTACCATGGCTGTGTAGCTTTTCTACACACTTGAGGAAATGCATATGTAGACTTTTGAGGATTTAGGAACATAAGCTGTGTCAGTACTGGTTTCTATTTGTCTTTGGCTTCAAGTATCAAAGGGCCACATTAATGGTGACTTAAACAAGTGTGCTGGATGCTCAGTTAACACAATGCTAAAGAAGTCTGAAGCTGTAAGAGAGGCTGTGGGTCCATCCCAGAGGCAGACCCCTGCCATCTTTCTCTGTCATCCTTACGTGGGAGTTGTTCTCAAGCTCATTCCCTGTAGCTCCAGTCTTCTGGTTACCAGGAAGGAACAATGTCAGCTCAGGGACACAAAAACTTTCATGTAAACACAAGGCAACCCATGCATCAGACAAGAGTATTCTGTCAACGATAGGAACTGGAAAGAAGGCAGCTCTTGCTCACAACAGGTATGGGGGATATGTATTTTAATGATATTTCACACAAGTGATTCATGAAGAGACTTCATGGAACACAGAGTTCTCACAAGTCACTGCTTTACAGGCTGCCATTTTGATCACTCCCCACTTCTTCCTTTAGTATCTAACATCCACTTTTTTGTGTGCCTTTTTTTGGTTTTTCGAGACAGGGTTTCTCCGTGTAGTTTTGGTGCCTGTCCTGGATCTCGCTCTGTAGACCAGGCTTCCTTGTACATCGAGTTTCCATGCAGGCCTCTTGCCACAGAAATGCAGGAAACTCAAGAAGCATAGGGTGTCAGAGAAAAGTGCACAGGGTTACAGAAGAAATCTCATTCATCATTTGTTGTGGTTGTGAACTAGGAATCCTTTAATGTCTCCTGTTACTAAGTTAAGCTGTGAGCGCACCTTATTCTGTAGATGAAGACATAGCAAGATGTTCCTGCAGGACCAGAGAAGGTGTGGTGCAGCCCACAGCCTAAAGCTGGGTCACAGGGAGGAGGTTTGGAGAAGGAAGCAGCAGGTAGAAGACTGGCCAGCAATTAGGCATCTCCATAAAAGCAACAGCTGGCTTTGAACTCACAAGTAGAACAGGAGACATGGGAATTTAACGACGCCTTGAGTTAGGGCCTGAGTGGTTAACGATTAGGTGACTAATCATCCTGGGATAAAAGCCAAAGCTGCAAGAAGAGGATCAGTGACTGATGTCCCAGGTACACCCTGCCTGGTCACTCTGCCACTGCCCCTGTTCTGTGTCAATGTCAAGTGTTCAGGGTGTCTGTGTCACCGTGTCTAACAGAAGGTCGGAGGACTCTACTCCAGAGACCACCAGTTTAAATTCCTGGCTGGGGATTTCCTCCTCTAACTTTTCTACATGGCAAACTTGAACTAAGAACTTGAATAACGTAGCCCCTGGCTATCCCACAGGATCTCTGAAAAAGGCAGCTACGCACTCTGAGGTGAGGTGTGTGTGGGGGGGGTACAGGTTGGGGTGGAAACCAAGGAACCCTTTGCCCATTGCCTCTCTTCCTTACGGAGTGGTGTAACTTTTATGTGGTGTTTGACTTTAAATACCGACTGCTGGTACTTTTATTGGAAAATATTTTCTCTGGGTGTGGTGCTACATTGCTATAATCCCAGTACCTGGGAAGTGAAGGAGGCAGAACTATGAGGAATAGATCAGTCTGGACTACTACATGAGACCCTGCCTCAAAAAACTTAAAATTCAATGAAAACATCCAGGAAATATTTGTCTTTCCAACAAGTAACAGGTGAAAATTTTCCACTGTGATTTTCCTTATGCCCGAGGACACACAGACCTGTTGATGTCAGAAAGAACTCAGTTCAAATCCAGACTCTGCTGCTCAGCACTTGCACAATTGACCTGACTCCATCAAGCCTCAGAATGTATGCGCCCTGCAGAGCCCATGGTGAATTAGGTGGGATTACACAAGGGGTTTAGACCAGGCCTGGCATCCTACGTGCTTGAAAGGCAGATGGTGATGGCATCTGCCAGTTTTCAATCTCCCATGAGTTTTTTTTTTTTCAAGTTCAATATCAAAATGAAAACTGGTAGGATCTGATCTTGTCTTAACTTCACACTCGTCTTCAGGAAGGCCCACATTATGTGACAGGAGGCAGCCTGATATTAACAAGAGTTGTCTTTCTCACCTGTGCTGTGGGGACACACATGTGGCTGGAGGGGACCTAGAGGAAAGCTCTCTCTTTGATGGGTTGCTGTGAGGATGAAATGATGCTGGCATGCTTCACTGTGGTGATATATTGTGTACCCTAATAAAATTTGCCTCAAGATCAGAGAACAGAACAAGCCACTAGATTAAACACTGAAGCCAGGCAGTGGGGGCACACACCTTTAATCTTAGCACTCGGGAGGAAAAGATCTGTCTGGATCTCTGTGAGTTCAAAGCCACCCTGGATTACATGAGATTGATTCAGTCTAGGAGAGAAACAGAGCCAGGCAGTGGTGGCACACACCTTTGTTTCTAGCACTTGAGATCTCATGCCTTTGCTTGTGAAGAGCACACATGCCTTTAATCCCAGGAAGTGGTGGCTGGGCAGAGAAAGGTATATAAGGCGTGAGGAGACAGGAACTAGAGGTTTTTTCAGGCTGAGGAGTTGGTGAGGTAAGAGGTGGTGGCTGTGGCTCGTTCCTCTGTCTCTCTAATCTTTCAGCATTTGCACCAATATCAGGCTCCCAGATTTTTATCAAAAGACCCTTTAGCAATTCGTGTTACACTTCATTTTGGGCATGTAGGATATTCAGCAGGCACTAGCTCCTTCTCTGTATCCTGCAAACAAAGCTGAGCCCCTGAGGGGTAGACCAGAGGAATGGTTCTGGGTACCTGAGGTCTCTCTCCAGGGCCTGAGCTCAGGTTCTCATTTCCATAGCTATTTCAGATTTTCGGAGCCAAGAGATGACGATGGCTCTCTCCACCTCATAGAAGAGCAGAAACAGAACAGAAGCTGCTAGAGGCACTGGCCGGGGATTGAGTTGTAGCATGAATCTTAAAAGTTCTTATTAATAAAATCAAACCTGAGGCCAGGTATTGGGGTGAAATGCTGGATGGTCAGAGAAACATAACAAGCCACAGCTATCTCACCTTGCTGGATCCTCAGCTGGTCTTGCTTCCTCAGACTGGATGCCCCGAGCCCTCATCCAGAATGGGTCTCAGCTGAACTGCTGCTTCTTGAAAACCTGAATGCTTAACCAGGCCAAATGCTTCTCCAGGGCAAAGGCCTCTCCAGGGCAAAGGCCTCTCCAGGGCAAAGGCCTCTAGTTTCTGGTCCTCACGCTTTATATACCTTTCTGCTTTCTACCACCACTCCCTGGGATTAAAGGTGTGGCTTTCTGGGATTAAAGGCCATGCTTGGGTGTATCCTTGAACACATGAATTTCTGCCTCTGGAATGCTAGGATTAAAGGCGTATGCTACCACTGCCTAACCTCTGTTTCATATTGTGGCTGTCCTGTTCTCTGACCCCAGATAAGTTTATTAAGGTACACAATATTTTGGGGAACACAATACCACCACATTGAGTCTTAGTTTAGGTGAAACCTGCAGACAGTGGGACCCACTGTAGCACCGATTTGGAAGTGATGGGGTTCATTCTCACACCTAACTGACGAGCATTGGCTTGGAGGGCATCAGAGGATCAAAGATGAAGCCAACCAGGTCTCTGGCTCTGGCCGTGGTGCTGAATGCTCCTATCTCCGCAACACAACTCCCACAGCGGCAGAAGAAACCCTCAGTGGTGGGAGTGCCGGGGGAGATTCAGGAGAGCAGAGCACATGCCCATCCTCACTGCTAGAGTCCCACCAACTGCCTATTTAAGTTGTTGAGTGCCTCTATTCCCTGATCTCCGTTAGAGGAACAAGACACAAGGGAGAATTTTTTTTTTCTCTAAAATCCCCAGTGCCTAAGCGTCGTGTAAACTAAGTAGTGTTTTGAACAGTCGGAAAACACCCTGGCTGCAGAGCAAACTGCGGGCAGGCCAGCACAGTACTGTTTTTCCATGTGTGGAGAATGGCAATAGGAACGCCATGGTTCCTCACACGGTGGCCTCTAAACCCGCTTTCCAGGGTCGATGGCTTCATCGCTGACACTCCACAGATGTGGACTCTCGGGAAAGTGTGTGGGAAGTAGCACTCCGTACCCTGTGTGTGAAGAGACCTATGCTAAGAGGCTTATAGGCAGCAAGGCGTGGTGGCGCGTGCCTTTAATCCCAGTACTCAGGAGGTCAGAGCGGATGGATCGCAGAGTTCCAGGCTACTTTGGCCCACATAGTGAGTTCCAGGCCGGCCAGAGCTACACTGAGACCCTATTTCAAAGAGAGAAAAAAAATTTACAGTCTGCTAGGTGAGAAAACAGTAAGGATGAGGTGTGTGGTCAGAGAGGCCATGTGCCCTGAAAAGTAATCAGAGAAATATTTGTGAGTTCTGAGCTCCGATCTTGACCTCCAGCTACAGGAAGATGTATTTGACTGGCTTTATGTGTGTTTGTTATGTGTGCCCATGCATGTTTATGGGTACAAGGACATTTGTGCGTGCGTGCGTGCGTGCGTGCGTGTGTGTGTGTGTGTGTGTGTGTGTGTGTGTGTGTGCCAGAAAATCACCTCAGGTGCCATTCCTCAAGAGCCATCCACTTTGCTGAAACAGGATCTCCCACTGGCTTGTAGTTCACCAACCAGGCTGGGCTGACTGGCCAGTGAGCTCCAGGGACCTGCCTGCCTCTCCCTTCCCCAGTACTGGGACTGTAAGCAGTCATCACTGTGCTAAGGGTTTTAAATTGTGGGTTCTAGGAAACAAACACAGGTCTTCATGCTTGTGTGGCAAGTACTTTTCTGGCTGAGCTTTCTCCTCGATACAAGAAAACACACACATCTGAGTTGACGGGGTTTGGTTTTAGAAATGAATTCCATTTTGCCATGATGTCCTGGTCATGACTCTCGCTGAGTGTCTCCTGGATTGCATCTGTCCCTCCAAGGACTGCCAACGAGGGAGTGGATGCCTAATCATGGGCAGGTTGAGGCAAAGTGTGGTTAATCTGCTCCATGGACACAAACTATAGCCCCATCTCCACCACTGTGCCCAAACACAAGTAGAGATTAGAATGCGGGGGAGGTGTGAACAAAGGACACACAGGAATGTGTCTAGGAGGTACCTGGCCTGCCAGGAGCCTTTCCTCTGGCTGACCCAGGTGAGTATCAGGATTAACTCCTCACTCCCAGGCCTCCTGGGATCTCTTCAACAGGCATGTACCATCACACTTGGTATATGGAGTGCTTGAACCCAGGGCCTTGTGCATGAGTGCGTGCTAGGGAAAGCATTCTACCTACTAAAGTCTCCAGCAGGAAAATAAAGCACTTGTAATCAGCGTAACAGCTTTAGCCAGGGCCTGGGAAGGGCCTGAGGAGCAGGGTTCTGGGCTTCTCTCAGTGCCTAGTGTCTGTACACTGCTGATGCTCAGAAGGCCTCTATTCAACCATGTTACTTCTGGGCTTCCTAATGTGAAGGGAGTTGGCCATGTCTACGGACTGATGTCATACAGAAGAAGGTAAAGGGATGATCACTAGTCTTGGGTCCTTTGGGACACATGGCAGACCCCACATGATATGGGAGCAAAGGTGTGAGCTCAGGAAAGCCCCTGCTCCCCCACCAAGGACCTAGTACCCAGCCTATCCTCACTAGAACAGCCTCAGTTAAAAGACCAGCAGCTACATCATGAGCCTTCTTGTTACATACTTTCATTATGCAGCCTTAATGGGGTGCTACTCTTGACTCTACCTTCTATGGAAGGGGAAATCAGGCCAGTGGCTGCTGATGCCCAGTCAATGTGGCATCAGGACCCCTTCCAAAGCCATTTCAAAATTGTTTGGAGACTCATCGCTTGCCTGCTGTTTGGGTTCTGAATCTCTGGATTGTTGCAGTTTTCTCTCAGCCTCTCTGCTCCTCAGTTCTTCTGTTGTCTCCTGACCTGCGCAGAAAATAAGCGAACCAGGGTTAGACCAAGGCTCAGTGTCTCATCCGTTCTAGGCCTTCCTGCCTCTCCCCCTCCCTGTCCTCAGCCTTGTCCTCTGGCTTATTCAGTCACAGGAAGGGAGCCTGCAGAGAGGCGGCTGTTTGCACACAGGGAAAATGCCTCCTTTAAAAGCATACCTAAGGGCCATCCCTTTTTCGAAGACCAGTTCTAACAGCTAAGACGGCTGGCACCCAACTGGCACACTCCGGTGCCTCTGTCATGTCACCTCCTGCCACATCAAGCCTTTGGCACAGTTCTGGTGACTCAACCTCTGCCAGGCCCACGCCATCTTCTGCCCAACCCATAGCGGGTGGTGTCCAACATGTTCGGGTTGGTACAGGTTGGTAGTAGGCCATAGTTTCCTGGACTTCGTTTCTGAGGTAGCGATGGCAGGGGTGGTAGGCATGCCGCCATTCTTCAGTTTTCTCTTTGACATCCCCCCCGTGACTTCAGTGAACAAGCTCCTGGTCTACCTTTGAGCTCCTTTACCTTTGGGAGAAGGCGTTGTGTGCCCACTGCCCCAGGTGTCTCCTCTGGCCTTAGAGGGGTCGGCCCTGGCACAACTAGTCAGCACAGTTTGGTCCAATGCTCTCTGGCCGCACCCACATACCAAGGCAGTGCTGATGCCAGTGAGTTCTCTGCAAAGGTGCCCATCCATTGTTTCCTCTGTAGACTAAGGAGGCTGGGAGAGTTTCTTTCCAACTCTCAGAAGTCCCAGGACATGCTCATGTACCTCTCAGCCTCTTGGCAAAGGGGTGACCGATCGCGGGTGGAGCTGCCATTTGAGTGAAGTACCTTATGGAGTAACTTTTACTCTGCAGACACAAGTCCATACATAGGGAGCATCCCTAATCTGAAACCCAAAATGCTCCCAATCAGCCATGGACGAGAACCCACAGGCTGCCTCAAGTGGAAAATTCTACATCTTGTGTGGTGGGCTGCAGTAAAACACAGTTGCTTTAAAACTAATGTATGAGATTACCTTCAGGCTGTGTGTATAGGTATATACACACACATGAAACAAACCAATGTTGGGCATTGACTTGAATCTCATCCGCAAGATTTTCATTACATATATACAAATATTCCTCCCTAAGCTCTTCCGGTCCTGAGTATTTTGTGTAAGATGGGCTCGACCTTCAGTCTGAAAAGAAGAGAAGAGGGACACTAAGTTACTAAGGCAAGGAAGCTTGACACCACTGTTGAAGAGGGCATCAGCCACTCTGAAGTATGCCTACCAAGGCACTACTTCTGGAGTTCCCAGCAGCCTCAGACAGATGAAGACAATTTAACATCCTAGGGCTTGATCTGAGATCACATCAGATCCAGGATTACTACAGGACTGCCCCAGGCCCTTAGAAGATGCTTAGTAGAGATTCTACGGTGTCCCCTTCCTTCCCTGGCTTTACCTGTACTGGAGAAAACAGCTCTGTTATCAACTGCTTGTCTGCAGTCCCAAAGACATCACTTTGCCCCTTACCCTGGCATATATATAACCTCAGAAGCCACACTGCCCTTCAGGTTCTGAAAGGCTAGAAATAAAGATCAGAGCCCAGAAGGGCATCTGGGGCACACGGCAATACCATGGTGCAGTCTGTGGGTTGGCTTGTATCTCAACGATAGTCAAAATCATCAGCAAGAAGTGTGCCAGGTCAGGAGGCCACTGCTTAGACCCGGCTGAGTAACTGCTGGCTGGGCATATGCTGGAGTTTTGGCTCTCTTGCCACAGTGAGCCAACAGAAGGGTGTCTCCTATCTCCTTTCACTAGCCTTGCTGTCAGGGCTCTAAAACAACCGCAAGCCACACAGAACGCTAAGCTCCTTGGCTTCGATGAACTGGATTCACACTAACACTCAGACTCCTTGACTTCAATGGACTGGATTCACACTAACATTCAGGCTCCTTGACTTTTTCTGTTTTCTTCATAATAGGACATTGAAAACCACTTTATAGTATTTTACAAACTCTGGCATATAAGGTCATCCTTCAGATCTATTAAACTTCACATGTGATGGGTGATGTTGTTCTATATGCTGTGAATATATGTTGTTCTGATTGGTTGATAAATAAAGCTGTTTGGCCAATGGTGAGGCAGAATAAGGTTAGGTGGGACATTCTAACTAGAGAGAGAGGAAGGAGAAAGAGCAGAAAGATGCTGCTAGCCACTGCTAGGAGAAGCAAGATGTAAAAGTACCAGTAAGCCACAAGTCATGTGGCAAAGTATAGATTTACAGAGATGGGTTAATTTGAGATATAAGAGCTAGATAGTGAGAAACCTGAGCCATTAGGCCATACAGTTCATAATTAATATAAGCCTCTGTGTGTTTATTTGGGTCTGAGTGGCTGAGGACTGGGCAGGACACAGAAAAACTTTCAGCTACATTTGGTGCCCAATGTGTTGGTTTGAGTTTCCACCTGACACCTGAGAATACTTAATAAGCAATTCTAAATGGAGCCAAAAACAGGTTCCTGTTTCAAGTCCCATGCGACGGTGAGCCACTGCAACATTCAGGCTTGAGTACAACATGGTGGATTCCCGCTGCAGTACACAATGGCGTCTCCAAGCCACACAGCACACTGTGTGACAGATTTAGCTTTTGCTAGTACAGAAAAAAAAAAAAGTTTCTGGGCTACACGCTGCTTTAATGGAGGCAGAGGCCCACTGCTTCTGAGAGTTGATGGTACACATGGCCCAGAGCTGGAGGTGAATTACCTCCACCATGTTGAAAAGCTGAAAGGGGCGGAGTCAGCGACCAAGTCTGCCACTTTTCGTCCTGGCCACTCAGTTTAGCAGTTTAAAGTCTCTCCTGGCCAGAAAAGGATTATAGAGTCAGAATAAGACAGATTCAGATGAGATAAACCCTAAACAGTTTACAATATGTGTAAAAATGTACATAGGCTTGAAAGAGAGAGGAAAAGGAATATAGACAGTTATATAAAAAAATAGAAAGTTTTAAAAAATAAAGTCTTTAAAGAGAAAGTAAAAGTAATATAAAAATAAGCCACGTAAAGACGGGTATCACACAGAGTCTGGATTCTATTGTCTTTGGGATTTTTAACTGCAGAGAGACATTTGATTGTGAAAGCTGCTGAGTTAAATCATTATGTATATATTTTAAAGATATCTTGATTTCAAAATCTATGTCTAAGTTGCTTTGGAAAAGAGGTTCTGCTTTTGTTTCCACAGAAGATGAGACTCTATGGATTGCTTACAGGCTAATATGGTTTGATCAAGGAAGACCCCCTGAGAGGCCCAGATGATCCAACATCCAAAAACAGCTTCAAGGCAACTGGCTCAGAGAATACAGCATCACAGACTACTCCAGTCAGGACTTGACCATAATTCTTAATTTTCTCATGATCCCCATAAGATTACAGCACCCTTTATCAGTAGGAAGTAGCCTAGAAAACTACACCCACATTCCCAAAAAATAGATTATGGATGTTTGTCTTTGTTTAGGTTGTTGGTTACAAATTGTTATTGGTCATAGTCAATCTCTTTCTAAAAGAAGAAAGAGGGATAGGATATAAAAATATAGGATATAGATATGATAAAAGGGTGGATTGTTGAACCTACTTTTAAAGAGCAACTTGTTTAAAATGTTTTACATTGGTATAGATTTTAGTTTATTGATACAAAAAAGTTAGTTTTGTTATATTGTATGTATATTTCTACTCTTGTTTAAGGTATTATGTTTGTCCAGCTCATTTGAAATTGTAATGTATAATTAAGAAATACAGATTAATAATTAGTCATCCATGATAATTAAACTTATATTCATATTAGGTATGTTTTTCAAGGTCAAGCAGAGATATATTTTAGACAGACAGGTCATCTTCAAACACTTCAAAGACCTACAGAATATGGCATTTAAAATGTTTTAAAAACTTAGACTTTCTGGACAATGAGACACACCTGGCAGCACTGATTTACTTCAGAGAGGAGGATGGGCATCGAAGACACTCCATATGGAGTTTATCTTCTTCTTGGCAAAAATAGCCATTTGGGCAAGAAACTGTTCTTGTCTGGACTGCTGATAATATGTTGTATAAACTGGACATGCAGGACCCATAGGGAGGTGACCACACAACTTTGCAAGGTGAGAGGGTCCTGCAGTTCCTGCTTCACAGAGGAAACTGCCAGACGTTCCACAGGACACGGGAAGAAGTGCCCGAGAGACTAGGCCTGTGGGCTGAAGATGGATGCCCCAACGTTGCTGAGGAACTTTGAATGACTGTCCAGGTAGTCAGCTGTCTCTTTCATTCTAGAGTTTTGGAAGTTGCTTGCAATGCTCTTCCTGTTTACTTAGATATATTGTATCCTTCTGAGGTCTTTGATGTAGTTGAAGACTAGATAGTTATAATTATGGTTTTCCTTGTTATGGTAAGAAATAAGGTAGATATGAAACCTTAGACTCACAAATATAAGATAGATAGGGTATCTTCTTTAATTTTGCCAAATACAAATAGACTAGGTATTATAACTGTAATTCTTGCTTGATAACTGTTTTGTTATATGTAATTTTACTATGTTAAAGTTAAAACCTTCCTTTTGAATAGAAAGAAAAGGGGAAATGACGAGTGATGTTGTTCTGTATGCTGTGAATATGTATTGCTCTGATTGGTTGATAAATAAAGCTGTTTGGCCAATGGTGAGGCAGAATAAGGTTAGGCAGGACATTCTAACTAGAGAGAGAGGAAGGAGAAAGAGCAGAGAGGCTGCTAGCTGCCACCAGAAGCAAGATGTAAAGTACTGGTAAGCCACAAGCCATGTGGCAAAGTATAGATTTATAGAAATGCGTTAATTTAAGATGTAAGAGCTAGCTAGTGAGAAACCTGAGCCATTAGGCCATACAGTTCATAATTAATATAAGCCTTTGTGTGTTTATTTGGGTCTGAGCAGCTGCAGACTGGGCAGGACACAGAAAAAACGTTCAGCTACACACATGTACCAAGAGTCATACCCTTAGATCTAAAGATGGCCTCAGAAATGCCATGGGCCATGGGCTCTGAGCTATGGCATGAACCCCTGTGAAGGGCTGTGGACAGGAAGGCATTGCACGTCTGACCCTTTTGAACTTTGTAATGGGCTGTATTAGTTACTTTTCTTGGTGCCATGACAAGATCCTTGATGTAAGTAACCCAAGGGAAGAAAGGTTTATGTTGGCTCATGGCTTCAGAAGCTTCGTCTGTCATAGCAGGGAAGGCACAGTGTTGGCTGCAGTTCCAACTATGGTAGTTAAGTGCAAGGTAGCAGCTGTTCACATGGTCCAGACCAGGAGGTAAACAGTGTAGGATGGAACCTGGGGTGGGTACAGCCTTCAGAGGTCCTCCTGATACCTACTTTGGCCAGTCAGGTACCATACCCCAGCAGCTCCACAGCCTTCAACACGTGTAACATGCTGGGGATCGAGCATTCAAAACATGACCTTGGGTGGAACATTTTACACTAAAACCCTAACAGGGCCATAGTTTTCATTAGTCGTAAAAGAGACTCTCCAATGCGACGAGTTTATTTTAGAGATGAGGGAACTGGGCTCCACGGAAGTAAAATGATAGATAGGATGGCTGCATCTGGGCTCATGTCTAACGATGCTATTCATCTCAAACACCTATCGGTGTGAAGCAAGTCATGTTCTCATGGGGTTTTAGAACACCATAAAGGAGTGAGGAAAGCAGACCAAGAGAGAGCTGGGGAGGTGGGGGGGGCAGAGGGGGGGAGGGAGAGGGAGAGAATTAGAACTTTCTTACTAATCATCCAGGATTTGGGAATACAACTGAACAGAGATATGAAAATCTCAGGGAAGCTGATTTCAGCCAAGAAGTCAACTAAGGCATCCTAAGTTCACACAGAGCAGGAAGACAACAGAACATCAGAGCAATGTCTCCAGAGCAATGGACACCATGAGCTATTTAGAATTATCTTGGATTTTGGGAATAATGATATTCCCAGTACGTGTTCCTCAAGAGTGTAACTGTTTGCAAAGATCCTCCAAGAGAAAGCAGTGGAAGCCGACACAGGACTCATCAGTACCGAGCTTTTACGGAATATTAGTCATGTAAATAAAGATTACATGAGTGAAAACTGAGGATGGGCATTTTAATCTGTATAGTGACATGGAAAAGCTATATTAGTGATTATAAAACTCAATAAATGTATGTAATAAAGACAATCTTGTAGCAAAAGCCAGGACAGAGGTGTACACCTGTCATCCTAGTACTTCAGAGACTTGAGGCAGGAGGGTCTTGATTTCTAGGGCAGCCTGGGCTGGACTGTGAGACTCTCTCACGTAAACAAGACTAAACAAAACTGTTGCAGTCAAATACGATGGAACTGGATGGGCCTTCTCTAATTTTGAGGACAGGGAGATGCTCAGAAGTCAAGAGCACACACTTCTCACAGAGGACCCAAGTTCAGTTCCCAGCACCAATCTAGGGCAGCTCACAACTGTCCTAACTCCAGCTCCAGGAGATCAGATACCTCTGGCCTCTAAGGGTGACTGCACGCATAGACACAGATACAAAATGATAACAACAACAATAAATCAGCCAGGTGGGGTGTGCACACCTTTAATCCTAGCACTCAGGAGACAGAGGCAGGAGGATCTCTGTGAGTCAGATGCCAGTCTGGGCTGCACAGCGAAACCTCAAACACCTCAGAAATCTAAAAAAAAAAAAAAAAAGAAAAAAAAAGAAAAGAAAAACTACCATGAATAACAGGACAGAGAAGGAGAGTGAAGAAATCTGTGGACAAAGCTTTAACAAACAGGCAGAGAGGCTGTACCGCCATAGATTGCATTCAGCACTGCACACAGTGGCCATACTGAAGACCCCAGAGAGGAAAGCCCCTAGGAAGAACCCCATACCTGTGCAGAAGGGCAGGAAGGCTCAGGAACTGGGGCAGGGGGCAGTGCCTTGAAGTCAGGTGGACTGGAAGAGATCTCTGGAACAGAGGCACAGAGGCTCAGTTAAATTCTAGTTTCTCCCCAAGTACCCCCAATACATCTCACTCTCTAGAGAGCTTGAGGCAGAGATGATGTGCACCTGGAGACAGCGGGCACAGCCAAGGGGTGTGCTCTTGGAGACAGTGGGCACAGCCAGGGGAGTGTTGAGTGCCAGCTACAAAAGAGGTTAATTAGATTCACATTCTGAACAGTAGGACTTGCTGCCCTCTTGTCAATTCAGCTTCCAGAATCTGACATTCAGGCTCATCCCTGTGTAGGATTGGGTCTCATTCACCACCTCCATCTTGCCCTGTAAGGCTGAAACTACATTTCCCAGGATCCTCTTCTCCATATGATTCCAGGCTACCATTTGGCAGTGGGAGAAACCTGAATCAGATGCACAATGACTACATCAAAGTTATTATTCCAAAGGCCGGACATGGCGGTCCATAGTCCCATCTACCTGCCTCCATTGACAGCCAGCCACTGGTGGACAGACTCTGCCGCTTCCTGGAACTCTTGGAGCCTCTGGCTCTCATGATGCAGGCTCAAGACGGGTGAGAATTTCTCCAAGGCTCTGGCTGAAGCTTCCAGGACCTCTCTGACATGATTCCTGGCACTAGGCTTTATTCTTGTACTAGTTGAAGAGTTGGGCTGGCCTGTGCTAACTGAAGCAGCCCCCAGTTGGAGACTGAAGAACTCAGCAGCAGACAATGGCACTGGGTGAACCCTACTGGATCCCGCGGACTGAGACACACTATTACTTTCTTACAGCAGCTGTGACTGTAAGGATTCTGTAAATGTGCAGCCCAGGGGTCTCATCTGGCGCCTTATTACGTCATCAGCAGGCAACTGCGTCCCAGCCTAAAAGCCGGACGTGCACCCCCACATGCTTGCTCTTGGTCTTACTCGCTGTCCTATCCCCTCTTCTCTCTAATAAAGCCCATTCTAACTCTGGTAACCATGGCTCGTGACTCTTCCGCCGCTGACCAAACCAGAGCTGTATACCCTTTCAGTGACAAGTCACTACAAACTCAGTGTCTTCGAAGAATATAACTGTGCCATCTCCTCCCAAGTCAACAACAGGTCTCACTGGGTAAAGTCGGGCGTCAGCAGCTCCATGCATTTCCAGAGGCTGCAGGGGAGAAGCTCTGTTGTCTTGCCCTCCTCACCTCAGAACATGACACATTCCTTGCCCAGGCCCTCTTACTCCACCCCAGAGCCAGCCATGTTGGGTCTCTCCACTTGCCTCCATCCTCACATCTCTCTGCTTTTAAGGCCAGGTATGACCGGGAGGCTCCTGGGCCAGCCAGGATGCCGTCCTATCTCAGGGTGCCTGACCCAGTCACTGCATCTAAGCCCATGTAAGGCCACATTTTCAGTTAGGACAGGACTTTTTTTTCTTAAGATTAAAAAAACCCCACAAACTTGTGTGCTTATGTATGTGTGTGTGTGTGCACATGCATGTCCATATGGGTACTTGTGGAGGCCAGAAGAGGGTGTTGGATCCCCTGGAATTGGGGTTACATGTGGTCGTGAGCCACCACACATGGGTATTGGTACTAGGAACCAAATTCGGGTCTTCTGCAAGAGTAGTACATACTCTCAATTGCTGAGTTATCTCTCCAGCCCCAAGGACAGGGACCTCTTTTTGTTCCTATGAGAGGACCATTGTTCTATCTAGCATACATGCTGCAATTAGGTAGGCCAGCTGAAAAGTCCTGTCAGTGGACAGAGACCTTTGACATTCTACACCTACCCCTAATACGAAGAGAGTCAAAGACCCAAGCGAACCCACAACACAAAAGCCCCAAACCCCAAAGCACCTGGAAGAATTAGACTCAGCAGTGGGCAGAAAATTATAAAATGAGAATGAAATCAACACCCCCCAAAATAGCTCTGAAACTTCACATGGGAAAAAAAATGACATTAAAAACCCATCTTTCAGATACTGAAGTACATTAGAAATAAACACTCACTGTGAAGTTTTAGAAGACATGGGACTTTTTTTTTCCAGAAAACAGAACACAGGGACAGAAAGGAGATGAGGAAAAGATAAGTCAAAGGAGCAGATCAGAGCCACATGGAAAAGGTGGTGCCAGGGAGGAAGTGGGGCGGAGACAAGGCCAGGGGATTAAAATGGCGGACGTTTTTCAGGAGTGGAGAGACATCAATCATTGTTCACGACAGCGATACCGAATGCCCGGCACAGGGGATGACAACAGCCTCTACCGTGGCCCGGGACCAACCACTAGTTCGCGCGCTTGCGCACCTGCACACACACACACACACACACACACACACACACACACA
>CABHPH010142075.1:0-23216 GCA_902168325.1 Peromyscus nudipes | reverse complement strand
AGAGAGAGAGAGAGAGAGAGAGAGAGAGAGAGAGAGAGAGAGAGAACAGTCCAGTCCAGATCAGCTCTGCAATGCACTAGAGAATGAAAGTCTGCGGGGATTTTCTTTTTCCAAACCAGGAATTCATATCAACAGAGTGTAAACCTAAAGAAAAACAGAGCCCCAGCAGTCAGCCTTTCCCAGATGACTGTGCAAGTATGTGTGCACATTTTTGCACACACACACACACACACACACACACACACACACATACGAGGATGGGAACCAGGGTCAAGAGGGTTAAAGAACCCAGGATCTAGGATGTATTAGCCCAGGAGAGGAAGCAAGGGAACCAGACAGCAGAGAAAGGCACTCATCCAGATCAGGGCGGAAGAAGCTGGCCTCCGAGAAAACAAAGCGCAACATGGTGACCGCACACTCGTCCGGACACGCTGGAAGGGAAGTTACAGCCCCACAGTCGGGATTAGGAGAGAATGGAAACTTAAGACTTGAAAATGATTCTCAACTCTCTTCAGAATTTAAATAAGGATTTTTGAAGGAATGTGAATCCGTATGGGTGGGCTACAAAAATCTCTACACACTACTAACACCAGGCCTTTTCCTGTGTGCGTGTGTGCACCTTAGGTTCACCTTGGGTGTCCTTCGGGTTTTTTGAAATAGGGTTATTTACTAGTCCTTGACCTAACTTGGGCTGTAATTGAATTGTGAAGGTAAGTGGAGTGGGGTAGACACAGATCCAAGAGTTAAAGATGCTGCTAAGGGGAAAACACAGGCAGGGCAGTGGACAGCGGCGGCTTGTTGCCACGACGTTCAGTGCTATCCAATATAGTCTGTGAACATGAAACACACGAATGACATTAAAAGATTAAACTTAAAAAACAACAGGATAATTCCAATGCCAAACTGGTAAATAAAAATACATTGTGGTACATCCATAAATGAAGTATTATTCAGTCATGAAAAGAGAAGAGAGTATGGATGTACACTACAATGTGGGTGAACCTTGAAAACAACACACTAAGTGAGCAGAACTAGACAGAATTTCAGAGTGTATGATTCCGTGAAATGTCCAGAACATGCAACTCTAGAGATTTTACTAGGAATCAGGAAGAAGAGAATGAGGAATGCTGACTTGCTGGGTACAGGTTTTCTTTTATGATGAGGAGAATTAGACCTTGCTGACCTGACAGTTGTATACAATACCACGAATGGCTTAAAAGCCATTGTATTATATACTCCAAAATGGTTAAAATGGTAAAACTCTGTTTCTGTAACTGTTACTTTGTTTTATCTTAATAATAAAAATAATGTAAAAGTTCTAACAGATTCTATGTCTTTGGTATACTCCATTTTAATTTCAGCTAAATAAAAAAGTTGCTTTCGGCCTCAGCAGCAAACCCATTCCTCTGCTTTACACAGGATGCTGACGGGTGACGTGTAGTGCCAGGGTAATGGGCTGTGCCATCGTTCTGAATAGCCATGATCTCATTCAGGCACGACAGAAATGAACTACAAACTAACCTCAGGACATAGGTCAGTGTGAGGCGCTGGGTTCCCAGCAGCTTACTTTTTCATTGTGACCCACAGAAGCATGACAAACTTGGATTTGGGGTTCTGGGCAGTAAGGCCTAGTGAAGGAGTTTCCTGTTTTGTTCCCTACTTTTTTTTTTTTTAATTGATTTCATTTCCCTCTCCTTGGTATGCGCCCCCCTTTCCACAGTATCTTCTCTTGATGTATAATTACTAAAAATCAGACTGACCTCAGAGTCAACAGCAAAGCAAACTCCAGCCGCCCAGATTTGTCTGTTCATTTCAGAGTTCAAATTTGATTTGTGGATTTTTTTTTTACAGTTAATTTCAGGTTTCTGCCAGTTGAACAATAAAAAAAATTTGAAACCCCATCTCACTTAATGACTTTTTAGATCTACCCAAAGCTTAGTCACTAGTATGATTCATCTGATTCTTCTCATTTTTAAGTCCAGTTAAAGTTCAACCAGGAGGGAATGTAGATTGTTAAGTACCACTTGGAAATGCTACAAATACCACAGTTGGGGGTGTCTAACCTGTGGTCTGTGGGCCACACACACCCCAGAATAGCTACGAATGCTGTCCACCACACTAAGTATACTTAAAACCTATGAAACTATTTTTTGCAACTCCATTGCGTTCTCTAATGTGAACTTTGTAAATGACAACATTGCTTTGCAATGTCAAAAGGCTGGACATACCCATGGGAGGAGTTGGTCACAGAGATTGCAATACTTCGATCAAGCAGCTGTAGCACGTGACAAATTTTCTCTGAAGTCCTGGTACACAGGAGGCCCTCCCTTCTAGTCACAGCGATTACACCTAACAGAGAAGAAGCTTGGGACCTGAAGGCCGTGAAGCGGAACCTGAAGCCCCCCATCTGGTTCTCAGGAGACCAGGACAGAAGCCATTAGCCCTGCTCTGCTGGGACACCCATGCCAGCGTGAAGACACCTCCGCCACACAGACCAGTGCACATGTGACCTAGGGGTTAGGAGGGCTGGGAGGACCCGGGCTGAGGAGGAGGAGGGAAGGACACCGCTGGGCAGAGGGGCACTGTACACACTTGTGACCCTGGAGTGTCCTGGCAGCAAGCTAAGCTCAGAAGCTAGGTCCTGAGAGAGAGTAGGCAGACAAGAGTAGTACAGCAGGCTGGGGAGGCAGCCTCAAACAGCCTGTCCCTGGCTGAGACAGTTCCCTGAACGGCTAGGGAGAAAGGATACATGTTTTACAAATATAACTGGTGGTTACTCAAGGCTGGAGAAACAGAAGGGTACAGCCGGCCAGGAAGCCATGCAGGGGGTTACTTGGGAGGGGGAGGGATCTGAAGGGAGAGGGCGGAGATGAGGCTTGCTGAGGGTGGATGTGGGTAAGGAGGGAGTGCTCAGATTTAGCTGGGTAGTGTGGGAGGAGTCAGCTTTCTGGAGACCAAGGGCATGGCTCTGGCATACTGTGCAGAGGTGTGTTTAGAAGAGCATGCTGATCTACCTAGGAGACACTCAACAGGACCTCAGAAGTTCTAGGCGGTCCCAGGGGCCAGACTCCAGTCTGCCGGAAGAAAGCACATGGGCAGTGTGTCTGGGACCTGGAGTGGAGAGCACTCAGGAGACAAGAGCAGCGAAGACAAGAGTCCCAGGGACCCTCGTGGTGAACTGTGGCTCATCCACCTTGCCCCAGGGGACAGAATGTCTCAGCTCCACACTGTGTCTTTACTTGGAGGTGATAACATTTCCAGAGAGATTTTCAGGGGTTGAAAGGCAGTAAGTGGGCAGGAGAATGCAGCTAGGGGGTATGTGGTCTTTTCGGGGCAGAGAAGAGCGGTCTTCCAGGTGCCTCTTCATGTGGCAGTGGGTGGACCAGTTGATGACATCAGCAACTGGGGCAGGAAAGTATTTACAACCCGGGAGGTGTAGCGGCTGGCCTCACTCCTGCTCCTGGACCTGGAAAAGTCAATTTATTTATTTATTTGTTTTTTTTAACCAAGTGTCCCTTTCCCGAGGACATTTCAGGACAAAGCTCAAGTAGAACTTCCCACTTCTTCACATCTACTTATTTCTATGCCTGTTAATTTAGTTGCATCCCAGGCATGGGCCCAGTTAGTTAGCCGAACCATCTGCTACATTTCACTTTTAGCCTTCCTGAGTGTGGAGAGCTAATCATACAATGGCCGGTGTATGACTGTCCCCAGGTGAGCTCATAGAAGCTTCTAAAAGTAAACTGAACTTCCTCCCTGCTCCTCTCAAATTGGCTTGGTCAGTCATTGGTTTTGCCCTTTATCCTCTATAGTTTTCACCAAACCCAAAATATAGTAAACAAATTCTCTAAAATATAACCACCAGCACTACGTGAATAATTAATCACTTGTTGTTCCTGTAATACATGTCACAAAACTCAAGTTAATAGAAGAAAATGCACCCCGGGGTTTCTTGGTATTTGTTTTCTTACTTCTTACCCATGGTCCCCAAGTCAGCAATAAATGACTCTTGTGTCAGTCGGCTGGCTGCATGATGCTTTTCCCCAATCATTATAACCGATTTCAGATGGTGCTAGAAAATTCTATTGACTCTGAACACCAAAAGAAATCAGTCATCCTCTAAGGGGTCACAAGAGGTCGTGTGGATCAGAAAGGTCACTTGTAGGGCTCTTCATCCAGACACGATGGAGTCTGCTTCCAGGGAAGACTATTACACAAACAAGTATAAAACCCTAACAAGGGATGATTAATTAGCTCTATACAACACTGATGTCAGCATGGCTAGGGCGGCCCGCTGCGACTTGAGCAGGTTCTGGTAGCCCGTTTTCCACGTTGTGTACTTCAGGGCTGTAGCACTCTGCTGCTGGCAGCGAAGTTGTTCTCCACCAAGAACACTGATTTCAAATGGTGCTAGACAATCACTATTTAAATCTAAACCACCATATGAAACCAGCTTCCTGAAGGAGCTTTATCGTCTGCTGTCATGTTCTTCCAACCATCTCCAGACATCCTACAAAGGGAAAAGTTGCAGTCTGCGCATTACTTGCAATTTCAGGCGTTCATGCGCTGGCTTCACCCAGCTGGGGGTGGGGTGTGTCAGCCACTCACTACATTCTTCCCCCCAAATGGTAAAACGCAGCCTTCACCAGAGCCCTGAACTCTCCCAAGGTTTTGGTACCAGCAGCTTCGGGACACTTCCATGTGCACGGTGCCGAGTGAGATGGTACTTTTTACTTCCAGATCATTTCATTAGATTCGACCAATGAGCACAATTTCAGATTCTGAGGAGAACAGAAACTGGGCCAGCTCAAAGGCAAAGTGACTGGCAGATGTCTAATGAGGTCCCGCCCCCTTCTTTCCAGAACAGGATTTCTCAGAGTGCAGCAGTGAGTTCAGGCCTTTCCTTAACCTTCAATTCTCCTCCAGAAATAAAGCTTTGAGTCTTAGGTCTCTGACAAATGATCACTGCTGCTATTATTTTAAACAGGGTCTCACTATCTAGCCTGGCTGTCCTGGCACTCAGTATGTAGACCAGGCTGGCCTCTTAACTCACAGAGATCTGCCTGCCTCTGCTTGCTGAGTGCTGGAATTAAAGCTGTGAGTACCGCACTGGATCGCCTTTGTGTGGCTCTTTTCCCCCTCCCACTAGCTCTTGACACGGTCCTGCTAGGCAGTCTGCTGTGGGCCCTTTTAGAGTACCAAGGATCCTGCTAACTACAGCATCCACATTCTTTTTATTAAAAACTATTGGGGAACACTTCAGACGTAAAAATGTTAACTTTCCTTTTAAAAATAACTTAAAAAATGTTCTCAATTAAAATATGATTAGTATCATTTTCTCCCTTTCCGTTCATTCTCAAATTCATGGCCTGTTTTTAAAATGCTGTTAGACACACATGCTCTTTCCCTCCCCTAAATACATGAATATAACCTGCTCAGTCTATATAATGTTACTTTTATGTTTATGATTTCAGGGCTGACTACTTGGTATTAACTTTCAATGACAGTAAAACAATTCCTAAATTTGTTGCTTCTGAATTCAACAACTGAGCATTTTTGCTTCAGATTTGCTAACTACATATAATCTACATCATTACCTAAATGTGATGTACATGGTTCTTGTTCAGATCAGTCAGGTTCTTTGCTCCCAGCTGCTGGGGCATAACACTGCTTAAGAAAAGTTGAGATCATTCTAATTTTTCAAAAAAGGACGTTTTTCTTTCTTTCTTTTTTTTTCCTGATGAATGATCGATACTGACGTCATCCAGACGATGGCACTCGCGGGAACCGAACTCGCCACCTCTGCCACCGTGGGCTGGACGCCTAACCTCTGAGCCACCTCTCGGGTCACTAAAAGGACATTTTTCTATGTAACTACAGTACACTGTCCTACCTGAGAAAACAACAGTTCCTCAAGACTGTGAAATAAGCCAGCGTGCATGTGACGTCTACTTTCTCTTACAGCTTTGCTTGTAAACTCAGGTCTCATCAAGGCTACAGGAATCTTTGGTCTGCATCCTTAACACTGCTCCCTGTAATGGCAAATCACCATCATGTGCAGACCAGTTTCCCATCCTGGCTGTTCATCGCCTGCTCCATCAGCTTCACTAAATACAGTGAGTTTACGGTCTCTTTAGCGCTGTCCTCCTTCAGTCTCACACCACAGTCTTGATGGAGTACAGGGGTCATAATCTAACCATGTGCTAGAGGCTGGGTTACAGCATGAGAACCTATTTCAAAAAAGAAAAAAACCTAAATGTAAAAAAAATAATAAGAGGAATAAAACTTTGGCTAGCTTAAGAAAAACTTTTGTTCTCTAACAAAGCACCAAACTGAAAGAGACAATGTTCATTACAGATGTGTCTGAAAGGTCTACAATATATAAAACTTTCGGGGGCTGGAGAATGGGCTCAGAAGAGGATTTGTCTGAGATCGGCTCCCAGCACACAGGTGGCTTACAACTGCATCTCTGTAGGCACTCACATGTGCACATACACATAAGCAGACACCCAATACAATAAAAACATGCCTGTGCACACAGGCACATATGCATGCACACATGCACAGAGATCTTGAGTCTGGACCCCAGTTTTTATCACCTCAGCAAGTCCAGCTCCTTAAGAGAATGTTCACCATGAGAATGGCCTCAGAGTTAACAAAGTAGTTGACTAGCAGGGAGAGGGACAAGCCAAGGGGGGGGGGGGGAGGGTCTCTGTGGCTCTTTCTTCAGGACACACACAGAAGATGGAGTGACAGCAAATGGTGTGGGCTCTGGCGCCTTCAGTTGCCCTCAGCCACAAGCCCAGGCCTCCCAAGAAGAATGGCTTCACTCAGCAAGTATTACCATGCTTCCACTCTCCCATAACCACTACCAGTCAACCTGATCACGCTTTGGGTGAGGACACAGTAGAGCTGTTTCTGTAAGTTGGAATTATTGTTATTTTGAATTAGCAGTAATTTGAAAGTACTACAACACTTGAAAAAAAAAAACGAAAAACAAAACTTTAAAACACACAGAACACACACTTGGGGTGACCAGACTCTCTACCCTCTTGCAAGAATAGACTCCTAAGCATCTCTCAGTCCACCAGCCATGAAAATGCCTGTTTTATAACCTACCCTGTATGCTTCATGCTGCTTTTCCACACACTGCCCTTCTGTGCACTTCTTCCAAATCTGATAGCAAAGCTGGGGCCTGGAGGAAGTCAGTAACCCACAGCAGGATGCGTGTGTGGCAAGGCCGGGCAGTGCATGAGCACTGTTCCCACTGACGAGAGAGGCCAGTCTGTTCTTGCGTGAGCAAACTGGATTAAGGTAACTTCCCTCAGGGCTTGGGGATTGCACAAGAAGGATCCCATCCAGAACAGACACCTCTTGAAGAACACAGCTTCAAAATGTTAGGGACACTGGACTTGCCAGGCCAGACCACAGACACTGGTGTCACTGCGGTAGCTGTGCTCACACATCTGGAAGTCTCACTCAGCTGGCCATGATACCTTCAATGTTAGCTCAGGAGATAAACAGGCATCTGGCTCTGCTGCTTACCTGCTACGTGATCTTGGGCAAATCATTTAATTTCCCTGATCTAGAGAGAAAGAGAGACCGAGTCCTATGTGGTGGTGGTGGTTAGGTTGACTGGTCGGAACCCCGTAGTGTCTCCTCAGGGAGAAGGCCGGAGTGAACAAGTAGAGGAAGGGTACTCTTGAGAGATACTCACAGCATACACCTTTAGAACGCTTACTCTGGCCGTTATGCTGAGCAACACTCTGAACATACACAGTCATCTCAACATAAAGATGTGGGGGTCTTGAGGGACAATGCAGTGAGGGTGTGGGTCCCAAAGCTTGTAAATGGCAAGCCTGGGGGGGGGGCTCTATTTAGCCACCCTGATCCCAAGCCACCAGGGCTTTGCTGCCAGAGGCCGTAACATTTATTGTAACTGTTCATCTTCCCTTGACATGGGAACATCCAGGAATTCCAAATCCAGGGGTTTGCCAGTGAGCACATGAGCAAACCATTAACACCAGCTCTGGCCCCGATTCACAGAAAGCCCCTAAACCAGCCACCAGTGGGAAGGAAGATTTGGAAATCGCTAGGATTTGGTCACACCAAATGGTCTCAGACTCTCAGTCACGCATCTGACTTGTGTGACTCGGCCTTGAGCATACCCCACCTTCTCTGTAGCCTTGTCCTTGCTGACCTTAAGCAGCTCAAGTGAAGGGTGTGTCATGTCTGGTCCCAAAATCATATTGTACACGTGAGGATAACACTGTCTCTCTCCAAAGCCTCCCATTTCTACCAGGCAGTCAGGTGGTGATGAGGGTGAGACTGGTGTGTGGAGCCATGCCCAGCTCTGCCCCTGCTCCCTGCAGAACCCTTGTGCCTCAGTCTCCTCTCTGTACAATGGTAATACCTGACCTACCACACCAGTCATGTGAGGGTAAATCAAGTAGTTAAGATGAAAGATGACTGTAAATCAACATATGACCTTTTCTTGGGCACACAGTAGAGGGATAAAAGAGGTCTGCCTCAGCTTGCAAACGAGAAGGCATCTGAAGAGGCACTGGAAAGGCACCTTTGGGTCGCGGAATGGCGCACCCCTCTCCCAGTGAGCACCTGCAATACATTCTGATTGCTCTTCCATTCCAAGGCTCCCACGTGAGAGCTATGCTATTGCTGGGGAAGAGAAGTGACGAGGATCTGTCCCGACCGTGAACTGGCAGCTGGGTGTGTAAGGTAACAGTGGATATCAAATACAGATACTCACTTCGAAAAATTTTACTGGGGATTCACTCAGGAACAGAGTACAGCAAAAACCTCTTTAAGGGTGATGTGCAAGCCTGAGCTTCTACTTTCCTGCTGGCATGGATTTTCCAGGCGTAGACATGCTGGGGAGGCCCGTCTTTAGAGAAAGCAGCAGGCTGCATCCCAGGGAGGCCACAGAATAAGTGTGCTTCCCCTTTGCAGCCTATCACTCCCGATTCCTTTATTCACACACCTTCAGAAACATGAACTCCAAGGTCCAGTGAACATTTCTTTCCTTCCTCATGCAGGCATTGTTTTGCAGTGGAGATCTGTCTGTATTTGGAGACAAGGGGTATATGCGTGCGTGCGTGCGTGCGTGCGTGTGTGTGTGTGTGTGTGTGTGTGTGTGTGTGTGTGTGTGTGGCTTTAACTAAGGAACCTGCCCCTTGGCCTTCCATTCTGCAGATCAGCAAGATGTGATGTGCAGGAAGGCTTAGGGATTGCAGCATGCTATAAACCTGTAGATCCAATCAGAGCGGAAATGGAGGAAAGCATCTTGCACAGGGCAGGAGGTTTTTGTTTTCAAGACTGATTTGTAACCCCCAAATTTTAGCAATGCAGGCTGCAGAAGGCCCACAGAGGGAGTAAGTACCTCATTACATGTGTCTCCAAGTATAGTCTTCTTTGATCACTCCACAGCTAGGCAGAGGGCAATCTGGAACTCAAACTACATTATACTCTACTCTCTTCTACGTAGTCTTACTTTAAAGTACCTTCCACTAGACAGGAAGCCAAGGGCGTAGACGCTGTCATTTCCAAAATATTGATCACTCACGTTAATAAACTGGGAATGCTGTCCCAGCAGGCCCACACAGGATTCTTTACAAGGGACTTAACATTTCAACAAAAAAGAGGCCAAGTGACTCAGCAGTCAAGTTTCCAATGACTGCAATTTCTAAGTTAATGATTGCAATGCCCCCAGTGGAACCTGGAACAGCAGAGGCCTCAGAGCTTATCATCAAACCAGGATGGTGTGGTCCAATCTGTGAGCGGGTCAGACTGACAGAGGGCCACCTGTGGACCACAGGCCAGGCCCAGCACTACTGTCTTCCTACTGTTACCATTATCTCAGTGTCCAAATGGCGGGTTTCATTAGGCCACCTCCACACACTTGTAACAAGTACTTGGCCAATGTTCACATTACTCATCCTTCCCTCCTCCCACTGGTCCCAAACACCCCTTTCTCTTTTCATGTCTCTTATGTAAACGTATGGATTAGATCAGTGATTTCTGTTGTTGTTGCTGCTTTGGTGTTGAGACAGGATTTCCCTGTGTACTCTTGGCTGTTCTGGAACAAGTTCTGTAGACTAGACTGGCTTGGAACTCAGATGATCCCCGTCTCTGCCTCCCCAGTGCTAGCCTTAAAGGTGTGCGCTATCACACCTGGCTGTTTTTTTTTTTTTTAATTTAGATTCCGTATTTAAGAGGAAACATGCAGTATGATTTATCTGAGTCCCGCTTATTTCACTTAACACAATGACCCTCAGTTCTATCCATTACCCTAGAAACATCCCAAGTTTCTTCTTGTTGTAGCTCATACCCTTCAAGATAATTTCCAAACAACAATGAAGTGTCTATTGGGAAGATTCCTGGAAGAATTCTGGGATTAAAGTCTGAAGACGTTGGCAGGTAAAAGAAACATCAACACCGTGTTAACCATATAACAGCCTTTGAAAAAACCCTCAGGTTCAAAATTAAGGTAGGAAGGAAGATGTGTCAAGACCAACACAAAGTGAAAACCAAAGTACAGCTAGTAAATCAAATTCCACCATAAACTACTAGTAGCTTCCCAAACTATCTGGTCACAGAAATAAGGAGAGGGACCAGGACCCCAGAGGGCGTCCCGTGCTTTACAGCAGTGACCAGGTCCTGTGCAGCTGGTCTGAGAGCATGTAGTGTTTAGAAAGTGGTTCACTACATTTAAGCCAGTGAAGCACCTCCCAGGTCAGGGTTTGGGCAAGCCTAGTTACAGAGTCATGTGTAATTCATCCTCTCCTCAGAGAACCTGGGAGCCCAGTGGCCACCGCTGTGCCCTGTAGCTTCACAGGCTGTGGGTGACAAGAGCGGATTCTGCAGGGGCCGGTGAATTTTCTCATATCCCAGGGTTTGACTTGACAGATGACCTGCAGTCTCTCTCCCACCTCCCTGCCGTCCTCATGAGAACTAGCTGTCCATGCAGCTCCTGACAGCTCTGATCTACAGGGACAGAACTGCAGCGAGACTCACACTGTACCCGCCACCACTGAGAACAGAGCCCCTAGCTCAGTGGGGACACACCTGCTGAGGGCACCCTGGCTGCCTCTGGCAAGGTGACAGCAGTCACAATCTGGGCTCCACGGATGGAGGGCCTTACCTGAGAACCAGACCTACCACCAAGTATCTTTCCTTGTCAGTCCTGTTCCTTGAGAGCCTGCCGAGTGCTTGGACATAGATGCTGCCCTTTGTCAAGTGTCAGAAAGGGATCTCTCAACTGATGGCACCTTTAACTGGGATTAGGAGGACAAACAGCCTGAGCCCTGGATTAGAAAGGTCTAGATGTCACTTTCTCCTCTGTTGCTTGTTATACAGCCTTGGGCAAGCTCAACCCTTTCTTTAGGGTTAACTCTGAGAGCTATGAAAACTTAGGAAAGAAAAAAGAAAACTATGCATGGCAACACACATCTGCAGTCCCAGCACTCGAGGAGCTGAGGCAGGAGGATCATCTGGGGTACACAGTATGACTGTCTCAAAACAAATCCTCACTCTCCCGCACACCTCCCTTCCCCTCACCTCCCCGCTCTGGAGAGCTTTCAATAAATGCCTCCCTTTCCTGAAGAGAGTGGATGGCACACCTAACATTTCAGATAAAATATCTAGATCATCTCCACATACAATCAGGATGTTAAGATTGGGGAAAGACTACAATAGGATTGGGCATTAGTAACCAAACACTGTGGGCAGGTCTGGAGGTTTCTCTGGAGGTCAAGGCCAGGCCAAAAATGTCAAAACAAGAGATGAAGAATTGGGTAAAAGAGATTAAGATCTGTAACAGATTGAGGTATTCTGGCCATTTCAGCCCGCCCACTCAGGCCCCACAGCTTCACTGCCTTCATGGTACTCTGGGTACTCTGGGGGCTGGAGGAATGAGGCCAGCATAAGTCAATTATAAACACTGGCAAAGGAAGAGGTGCCAGCCCCTATAAGCCACGCACACGGGAGGGACATACCACGTCTTTTGTAGATAGATCAGTCAACAGCAATGCAACATGGTCACATGGTGCTAGCCACCCTGGGGTTACAGGGAGACAGAAGATACCACAGATGACACTAGGAGAGGGGGATAAACACTGTGATAGAGGACACAGATCAGGACTAACTGTGGTGTCCCCAGGGTATGCTGTTCTTTGTCCCACACAGAGGTAAGGGTGAGAGTAAATGGTAGGGTCAATTCCTTCGGAGTGTCCCAGGGTGGCTGGGAGAGCGTATCCCTGGAGGCCTTAATGAACAGTGTTCAGCAGTCATCTGTCTAGTCTGGTTTGGCTGGAGAGGGAGAAAAGACTGTAGCACAGCCTCTACAGGTCCTTCAGCCCAACGTCAACCCTTACAGAAGGCAAAAGAAGTTAGGTCAGCAGCCCCAAATCACACTGACCCTGGCAGGAATCTGTCTACTCTGAAGGACATGGTGATGATAAGGCCCTGCTCTAGGGAAAGAGATGAAAATCCCGGGGAGGGGCTGCAGACAGCCCAGCAGTTAAGAGCACTGGCTACTTTCTCAGAGGCCTGTAGTCTGGTTCCCAGCACCAAGTCAGGTGGGCTCACAACTGCCTAGGGCTCTGGCTCCAAGGGAAACACACACACACCAAACAAACAAAAACCATGGAGATTTCGGTTGAAGACTACTACTGTGACAATTTTATCTCTGTCGTCTGACGAAACCTGCTTCCAGGAAGGATCCCAGGAAAGGCCACCATGGACACACTGGTAGCTCACTTTGCCATGCTCTCTTCTTCAGTAAGTCTTTCTTTAACAACAAAATCATCTTAATAGATTGCCCATCTTAGACATTTGACAGTGTAGGTGCTGGGAGCAGGGGCGTTGTTATTCTTTTCCAAAATCATGCTAGGAACTAAGCAAGATGGCCTCCCTCCACATCCCTTCCATGGGTTCACTCTGGGAGTCACTAGAGCCCAGGACAGCTGTGTGGGAGAGTCTCCCCTTTATGCTGACCAGCTGGGTTTACCTGTTCCAGGGAACGCAAGCTTTGCAATAAGGGGGCCATGTGAGAACTAAGTCATGAATGACAGCTCTTTTAAGTTCTACCTAGAAGGACATGCCCAGGATTTACTCACAGGAGGGCTTCGTGGCAGAGATTTGGGTATAAATCCCATGCCTTTGACTTTATTTTCTCCTTAGACAAATTATTTAATCTCTTGGCTCAGGTTACTATCCTTATACAAATAAAGGCAGCATTACGCTGTCTTACGTGATCATGAAGAAAAGGTGGTGGCCGAGTGCCAGTGTGCTGTGGGTGCTGAACATCGGCTCATGTCCTCTCTGGGACACGGTGTGCAGGCGGTCTCTGGTTGGTGTGGCTTGGCATGTGGTCTGGTGTCTCCTGGGGCTTGTCCATTACTGCCTGTGCTGCATGTTCCCCAACACAGCAGGGGCAGCTGGTCCCTCCTAGGTTTATGAGGAAATGAGTCCTTCCTCCTCGAGGCTACCTCCCTGAAGCCTCAGCTGAGCAGCAAGGGGCGAGTCAACGGCTTTCCCTAAACTACCCTCACCCACCCACTTCCCATGATTTCTCCCTTGGCCCTATCTCCCCCAGGGGTCACTTCCAAGTGCTCAGAGCATCTTCTGAATGTGACGTCTACTCAGAGCTTGCAGTAAATCATGGTCTAAGAACATTGCTCAAGTCTTTCTCCTGTGGGAAGGTTTTATTGAAAACTATTGTGATATAAGTTCTCATCTAAAGGGAAAACCCCACAAAGGTATGTGAGGTCCAATTTTGGCAGACAGACATTAAACACTCATTCTCTCTCTCTCTCTCTCTCTCTCTCTCTCTCTCTCTCTCTCTCTCTCTCTCTCTCCAAGAGCTAACAAATGGGTAACACATGGGTAAACTTTCACAGGTTTTTGAAAAGCCTGCACACACATATCTGTTCCACTTTGTATCGAACAAGACTTTCCTTTTCCACCCAGAATATTCCTCAAAGGGTGAGCTGTCTCTTCCAGCACAAGCCAAGGACAGGCAGGAACCTCTTCTGTGGTTTGGACTGGGAGTCCCAGGCTCCAGACCCAGTGGCCTGTCTGGGACTGGCTCCTCTCCCAGATCCGTGACCCCTGGCAGGCCCAAGCCTCTCCATGCTGGCCTTTGTCTGAAGTAAGCAAGCTGTTTTCCATTTGCTCCAAAATGAGCCGGTTCTACCAAATGACATTAAGTGTGAGGCTGGTTTCTGCTTGAACTTCACCTAAAGAAGTTTTAGCCCATGCCTGAAAAACTGTTCAGCTGAAAAAAGCCTTCTGAACCATTCAGAACAACTAAGAATATTGGCTTCAACTTCAGAAAGGTAAGATAAACAAACCCATGCCTGCTGGAGCCTTTGCCTTTTAACTCCCGGGGCCCAGGAACATCCCAAGGCCTTGTGGAGGAGGCTCCTGGATGGTGCTGTCACATAGAAGCATCTCTCTGGCATTTCAAAGGTAGAGGAAATTCCTTTTGGTGCCCTATGTTCAGTGATGGCATGTGGTCCCAAGATTGCCCTTCCTGTAACCTCTGTGCAAAAACAAGTCAGTTCTCTCATAGGTCCCAGAACAGAGAAGGAAGCTTCCTCCCTCCTAATGAACCCCTTCCTCCACGAGACCACACTCCTCCAGTTCAGTGAGCTCATCAACTGAGGTCTACAGAACCAACTGGCCTCAAACTCCAACCAACTGTGATGAACTCTGGATGACCTGAAATTAAAGGTTCAGGAATCAGGTCAGGTTCTGGATTCTAGAACTTTCCCCAGTTCTTCTGATTTAATGAAACTAGAAAGAATGGGTTTCACGTCCCGTATTGCAAGGGCAGGAGGGAGGGGCCAGGACGTGACACTACAGGACAAACAGAGACAGTAAGGAGCAAGCCCCAACTCCCAGACCAGAGGCTGCTCTGCAGTCTGCAACCAGGCACCTGAGTCTCGAGCAGCAGCTCCAAGCTGTGGCAGGGGCCCGGCTGGTCCCCAGTAAGCATAACCATCTAACGCGGAGGAAAGATGGGCCAGGACAAAGACGGCCTTTTTTCCCCTTTAGGATACTTTCGCTCAACAGAATTAACTGGTCACATGGTGTGTGTGGTCAAAAACTTGAAAGAACTTTCCAAAGTTAAAAAAAAAACCCTCAATATTTGGAAAGCAAGAACCTGGTGTTTTTTCCTTCCCCCTCTGGAAGCTCGGACGGGGACATCACAGTTCACCAGATGGAATATTTATTTTGTGTGTCTGTGATGGCTTTATTGGAAGTAAGTTAGTATTATCTCCTAACAGTCATTGTTCAGTCAGACCAGCATCTCAGGCAAAGAGGGAAGTTACTTTATGGCTACAGATTCGGTTTAGATGGAGGCCATCTCTGTCCGCTGTGTTGTGGGTGTCTAAGATTGATGTTTCTAAGAAGGAACTTTCAAAAGGAATTACTTTTTCCTTGCTTTAGAAATACATGATAAGCATCTGAATTTTTAAAGCGGCCATCGGAATGCCTATGAATAAATAACTAAAAAAAAACAAAACAAGAAACAAACAAACAAAAAAACCCCCAAAACCCCAGGGTGGGGAGATGGCTCAGCGAGTAAGAGCACTTATTCTGTAAGTGTAAGATTCAGAGTTCAGACCTCCAGCACCCACAGAAAGCTAGGCGTGGCTGTGTATTCCTCTAACACCAGCACTGGAGACAGGTGGATCCCAAGAGCCTGCTGGCTAACTAGCCTAGCCAAGAATGAGCTCCCAGTCTACTGACAGACCCTGTCTCAAAGCCATAAGGTGGCAAGCCACGGAGCGGCTTCCACATGTATGTGCACGGTTGCCTATATAACACCTCCCTCCACACAAAAATAACTTGAACCTCATTTTCACGTTGTTTATAGACTATCAATGGCTTGCATCTCTCCCGTGTCACACTGTTCTTCCACTCTCTTAAACCACAAGCTCAAACAAAACACCATTTAAAAATTCCTTCACTTCTATTTCTAAAAGACATCTGTAAGTGGATAATTTGGGTGTGCTGAAATAAGATGACCAACCACGAACCATAACTGTAATTGTGGGAAAACTTTCTGTGTGTTCTGCCAGAAAATTCCCATTTCCTTTGCCATCTCTGTCGCACTGAAAGAGCCCTCACAGGCTCGCAGGCCAGATGGAGAGGACCCAGTCAGCCTGGGACGGCCTCGCCAGGGCACTGTTCCCAGGGCGGTGACTCAGCTCTAGGGGACCACCTGCCTTCACGTTGCTGCTTTCCAGGTCATTTACAGTCACGGGGGCGGAAGGACCTGAGGGACAGCCCAGAGCCAGGCCGAGGGCGGCACCCGACAGCAAATCTTTGTTTTAAAAGGGAAAGAACCAGTCCTGTGGTTGAGGGGGCTTCACACCTGCACCCTAAGAAGTGTGGGTCACAAGACCAAAGCCACAAGGCCACACGGAGGAAGCCGAGGTGAATCCGTGACAGGAAATGAAGGCAGGACCGCAGGGCACCTTATGCTTTTTAAAAAGACGACTCTGAAGCAGCACAGAGTGGCACACCCAGAAACTCTAGCACTTTGGGAAGTAGGGATAGGAGTTCAAGGCCAGACTCGGCCACATAGTGAGTTCAAGGTCAGCCTAGCCTACTTGAGACCCTGTTTCAAAAAGGGGGGAAAAACCCGATTACCATTGCCAAACACCACTGGGAAGGCTTTGGTGGGTTCGAACGAGGTGACTGACACACACTAGCTACAAGATGTCTGAGTGTGTGCCTAAGGCTTTTCTACAGTGAAATCCAGCCACCCGGTGGGCTTCTCCCCTCAGAGTCTGTTCAAGAGAATGGCTGAGCTGCCAGAAATCTCAGACACTGAGCTCTTCGTCTTGGAAGTCTTTTTTAACTCTTTGATCTTTTAAATGTAAAGAACTTTTGTTGTCCAGTTCTAACAATTCCTAAATGTTTCGTAAAAACTCCCCAAACCCATTCTGGACTCCCAGCAATCATGCTTTGATGGTGTCACATCAACTGATGCTCCCTGGCTTTGTGCGTGTTAAGTACTTTCAAATGCCAGCGTTCTCAAGTCCACAGTGTACGCGGGGCACTGTGTCAAGGGCTCGGGCTATAAGGAGATAGACAGGGTCCCCTTGTGGAGGCAGGTCACAGTTCCAGAGGGAGCCATAGTAAGGAAGGCACGCTTACCAAGAAAAAAGAGACTCTGAGAGGAAGTGGCTGGCTCTGCCCAAAGCATCAGAGGCTTCACACTGTGAACTCAGAGATGTTCATCCAGTACTTTTAAGGAAGAAGTCTGACAAGGAAGGGAGATGGGAGGCGCTGACTAGTACCTGTGTGTGTTCAACTACGCATGGCATTTGCTGCATTCTATCTGCAGCCTGGAGTGAGGCCTGGGGCCCACAATTTTCTCATGGAGCTGAGAACTTCCAAGGTCTAAAGTGTGCCATCTGTGTGAGGAGAGACCGACTCCAGGACGGACCTGGAATGAGGTGTCTCAGAGGCTGGAGTTCAGATTTTTGTGGTTTTTAGTTTATCCACCACCATGTTCCCCAGCCATGTACCTGCCCATTAATCACAAGCTGCCTTGTGACAGTCTCTTCTCTGCTGTCACTCTCCTCAATGGCTCCTGTATCATCCCCTAACATCTTTTGATGGTTCCCATGGTGACCCACACAAGGTCTTATCCTCAGAGAAGTTCAACCAAACACTTCCAGAAACCTCAGGAGGTGCTTTTACCACGGTGTATCCAATGAGCAATCCATCATCTAATTGCTAAGCCCTCAAGTTCAGGTGTAGCCCACAGGTAGGTTTGGGTTATCTGATGGGGGCTCAGGACTGAAGAGTCACTCAAGAGGTTTGGAGAGAGCACTGTTAGGATCCAGCTCTCACTCCTGCTCATGCGCAGCTTGGGGTCTTGTGTCTTATGTCATCAGCTGGTGCTGGTGACTACGTACCCGCTGCATGGTCACGCAATCTGCGCCTTAAAAAGCTGGATGTGGACCCCCACCCTCTCTCTCTCTCTCTGTTCCCTCTCTGCTCACTGCTCTGCTCCTGCCATCTTTCTTTCTCTCCAGGCCTGGCTCTTCTCCCTCCTATCCCCTCCTTCTTTCTAATAAAGCTCTTTGTAACTTTGGTAGTCGTGGCTGTGGCCTGTGACTTTTCCGCCCGTAACCAGCGGCGCCGTCAGCGTCGTTTATTGTAACCCATCAAACACAGCATGAACAAAGAAGTTTTAAAACACATGAGCCTGCCAGCAATGGGGGTGGTCACAGACACCGTCTATGCAATACTGTGAGGTCTGTGAGTACTGCTCATCAGGCAGCTTCAGCAACCCCCACTCTGTTCCTAGCCAGTCCTCTCAGCCCTGTGAACACCCTCAAGTTTTTTCTGAGCCCCAGTGCTTCAAAGACGACCTCTGCCTGCTTTGATTCTCTTCCCTTTATCCTCCTCAGAGTCAGTGAGCAGTGGTCAGATGCCAGGCACGATCCTATTACATAGAGACCCAGAGACAAAAGACGGTCTCTACTTTCAAGTAGCTTGTGGAAGAAGAAAAACATCTGATTATAACACAGTTGTTAAATCCTCTCAGATTTCCTCCCTCCCTCTTCTCCTTCCAGCCATTTGGCTTTCCATTTCTTTCTTTTTCTTCCAAAAAAGGAGCTGAGGCACGCTGAGGGAAGTGAGCCAGGCGCGGTGAGAGGGAAGCTGATATGGGGGTGGGTACCTGAGGTGACTGTCAGATCAATGTTCATCAGCCAGGTACGTTGGAGGGGAAACACTGTGGGGCACAGGGGCTGGCAGAGCTCCTGAGAGCTGGGCTGGAGCCTGGAACCCGAGAGAACTCGTTTGCCTTTCGGACAGATTGGCTTGGAGCAGAGTAGAAGGTCCTATGGAAAGTGAGTCTGCAGCCAAAGAAACCAAAACACAGACTACACAGACACCAAGGCAGGAGCGCTAACTCCTGCAGCTGGACTCCTGTGTGTAGTGTTGGGGGTCACTGTTAAAAGGTCCTTCCTGGAGCACACTGCTCGGTCTCGGCCACAAGGTGGCAGCCTCACACAGGCACGGCAATGGCAAATGAGAGCCCTCTAACTGGGAGGAAACGGGGCTCCCACCCACCACAGAGCAGAACCACATCAATTTCACAGGAATACCAAAGAGGGTAGGAGCGCAGAGCTCACCCCACGAACGCTTCTCTCCCACTGAAAACGCTGCAGAAGTACTGGGAAGTCGGCGGGTCAAGGTGAGGAGTGTCAACAGCAGCAATGTGCCCGACTGGCTGACTATGCACAGAGCAGAGGGCTGGGCCTGTAAGAAACACTCCAAAAGGGGAAAGGCAAGCATCTGGTCTGACTCCACCCCTCCTGGCTTGTGGCACAGGATCCAGGTGGGTGAGGCCGACTCCACAAGCCCCTTGTCATCCCAGGGAGAGGCTGCCTCAGGTACTATGGGACTCAGGGTGACCGCTTTTCCTGCTGTGACACAGGCTGCCTTCTTCATGGAGAAAAAGAAAAATTAAGGAGACGGTAACATAACTCGGGTGCCCCGAGTCCCAGTATTCTGGCTTTCCCAGCTTTTCCTCTATTGGCCTGGATCTCTAAAAGAAAATTCTAGGCCTGGAGAGATGGTTCGGAGGTTAAGAGCACTGGCTGCTCTTCCAGAGGTCCTCAGTTCAATTCCCAGCAACCACATGATGGCTCACAACCAACTATAATGAGATCTGGTGCCCTCTTCTGGTGGGCAGGCAAACTTGCAAGCAGAACACTATACATAATAAATCTTAAAAAAAAATCTAGTTATTTGGTATCTGCCGCTCGCAATAGTTTGGAGATGGAAAGGACCGTAAGTGGTCCCCACACCTGACTTGACCTTTCTAGAAAAGGCAAATCACTGAGCTGAGCAGGCCTTTCACACACACAACCAGATCTATCTGCACGGCTCCTTGGAGGCTTGTAGCACTTCGCAGGGGAAAGGACCAGATGACTTGGATGTGTTCAGAGCTCAGCCTGGAAGCAGTGGAGTTAGGATTCAGAACTTCTGAGCTTACATGCCACAGTGAAGTGGCCACCTGCTCCAGATTCCACATGTGGAGAGGTGGAAAGTCAGAGGAAGAGGCAGGGCCCTAGGCTCCCAGTCCTGATCCAGCATTCCTCCACTGCAACCACAGGCTGGGATGCCCAGCAGGGCCAGCCACCATGCGAAAAAAGGCGTGGTAAAATCCTCCAGTAGCGAGCTTTTCTTGTTACAGGCAAGAACCCACTCACCATCGCAAGGGACTCCAGAGAGTGCCCACAGGTCCCAGGAAGGGTCCCCTGCACTTATCACCTACTGAAGCTGTGCTTGGACTCACAGGGGGTTTTAATTAAGTCAGTCCACCCAAAAGTACTGTAGCAGCCACACCGTTTCCATGTCAGGGTCTCAAAGCAGACAGAGGAATGGGAAGGGACCAACGGAAACAAGAGTTCTCCAGTCTCAAAGTTTTTGGGGCAACCACAACTCTGTGAAAGGGCTACTGGTCACACCACACACTTGGCATAATGGAGCAATTGCTGGTCACATGGAAGGAAAAGGGATGCCATGCCCACAGATGTGGCTTTGAAAGGCACTTCTTCAACCTTAACCATGCACACCTTTCTCTTGCACGTCTGAACGGTAACACATCCAATCAGAGTGAAAGGCACTCACTGCTGAATCCTCCACTGGGACTACAGGGTGGGGGAGGGGTCTGTTTCACAGGAGCCCTGACCAGCTAAAAATACCCTGAACTTCTCAAACTTCCCCTTGTCCGTTACAGTCCTAGACGCAAGCTCAGCACAGCCGCCCCATCACAGCCTGCTGAACGGCTGCTTACGGCCACTTCTTACTGGATTATGAAAAACTCTTCTCATTCCCCTTGGACATTAAAATAGACATTCTTTAAAAACAAAACAAAACAGCTGTCAAAGGAAGCGCTTTAGACTGGTACCTCAGGAAAACTTTAAAAGGAGGGTCCCTGCCGCCGCCAACAACAACAACAACAACAAACACCATGCTTACTTTAACTGCAGATGGGTAACACTATATATGCTACCATGGAAATCACTTCAGATATTCAAGCATATAAACTTCTGTAAAGGGAAGAGTTCAGGGAAGTGAGCTTTGTGAAGGAGCTGCTCTGACCTCCTCCTGTAGCTTCAAAGGTATTCTCTATTGCACAATCATAACCTTGAAAGAATCCGGCCTCCCCTGCCAGCAGCAACTCCGCATCCACCTGTCCCTACAGGTAGTAAAAGATTAGATGCTCAGAACCACAGTGTTGACACAACACTTTTGGGCTCCACGGCGCTTCCTTTTAGCTCCCACTCCAACCAGCCTCGGAGGTCGAAGTTCACTCCTTCCAAAGTGGAGGCAGTGTACTTCCAACAAGCAGAATGGGGGGTGGGAACTGGATGAAGAAAAGTAAAGGGGATTCTCATGGGGTCTGCACGGGAGTGGGCAAGGACTGCATGCAATCTGTGGGAGCAGAGGTCTCAACCTTGCTGAGGGTGCAATGTGAAGAAACAAGGTCCACTGAATTCCGTGCACACCGCTCCCTGGAAGGCTGGGACCCAGCCATGTGGGCTTCTCTCTTCAGAATTAACTACCATCTGTGTTTGGCATCCCTACCACCTTGCTGGCCTCACCACCCCGGCCATGTGAACCACGGCAGAGCAATGTGGGTCCCCTGTCCCCCAGCGCTAATGGCCTGGTAGCCACTGCCACACTTACCGGCACCGGAAATGGGTCTGGTTTCAGATTCCCTGTCATATGCTTTCACTGTCTCTGTTTATTCCCCTCAACAAGGGACAGTCATAGGAACAGGAAGTGGCAAGCAGTGGCTTAGGGTGGGGCTCTCCTAAGAGCCTGGAAACTTCCCAGGGGCGTATCCAGAGATTCCATGAGGCTTCTGAAATGGAGGCACCCTTTGTCCTGCCTTCATTTTGATCCTCCAATGTTGAATTCACCCCTCACTCTAAGGCAGGGGTTCTCAACCTGTGGGCTGAATGACCCTTTCACAGGGGGTCTAAGACTTCACTTAGGTCTAAGACCTAAGACTTCAGAACACACAGACATTTACATTATGATTCATACATACAGTAGCAAAATTACAGTTATGAAGTAGCAACAAAAATAATCTTATGGTTGGGGGTCACCACAACGTGAGGAACTGTACTACGGGGGTTGCAGCATTAGGAAGGTTGAGAACCACTGCTCTAGGGCCTTTTCTAGAGGCCCAATGGTTGGTCCTTCTTTCTGCCTGGACCCGTGTGCTGAAATCGCCTCCTACAGCCTCCCTTTCAAAGGGTTCACCTGGGTTCCACAATGACAGAGGCCACACTTGCTTCCTTGTCCCACCATCCTTCTTCCTTGGCACAATGCGGACCAGGGACTGGCACACAGCACATGCTCAGTGGACACAGGACAGACACAGTCAGCCGCAGGCCTCCAACTTTCCAACACCAGAGGAGGGTTCTCTGATGGTGTCTTCCTCTTCCCGACTTTGTTCTCCACAGCAGAACAATACTAAAATGCAGGGAGTGTCTCTCTAGAGACCTAAACATAAAACGTACTGGCCAGTTTCAGGCCAGTATCACAATCACTTTGGTGATTAACAATTAACTTTGGTCCTGTGTTCTACTGTGGTGGCAATATTCATTTCTCTGTGAAATTAAAAATCCCAACTTTGACCAGTATTACCTAAAAGAAAGCCAAGTTGAATATCGGGTGAATTTTTTTTTTTTAATTTATGAACTGCCGCCTGGCCTCTACATTCTTCAGCTTACCTGCTTGTGAGAATTCATGTCTAGCTCCATGTGTCCAAAGACATTTCCTCAGCTCTCTCGCTTTCCTTGTTCCCTTGCAGGCCTGTGGAGAACACCACCCTGCTGTTGGTAAGACCTGTTCAACTGTTTAATTACACAGCTTGTCCCGGCCAGCAGCCTCTCTAAGGGCTCTTGTGTGCCAAGCACACAGGCCGCCCACGCACATTCTCTCGCTCGCTTCCTCATTGCGCCCAGGTATACACACCTCCTACCCTGTTCAGTTCTCACTAACACAACCAGGATTTTTACCTTCAATTTGCTCACGCACTTAACCCAAACCCTACGGCTTTCTACTCTGGCCAAATCTCTAAAATAAAGGGAAGCAGCCAGCATGGTCTAAATGGAAGACTCAATGTCGACATCTTGCAACTT
>CABHPH010142074.1:33595-48845 GCA_902168325.1 Peromyscus nudipes | reverse complement strand
GGGGGGTAGGTGTGCATGTGCTAAGGCTCACATGTGGAAGTTGGAGGATAATTTACAGGAGTCTGTTCTTTCCTACCATGTGGGTCCCAGAACTGAACTCGGGTCATCAGGTTTGGTGGCAAGCATCGTCACCTGCTGCACCATCGCCAGTCCCAATTTATCTTTAATAAGTGAAGAAGCTTCAGGCATGGCGGTGCTCACCTGTAATACCAGTGTTGGAGGCAGAGACCAGAGGATCCGGAGCTCAAGGCCAACCTGAGCTGCAAAGGGAAGTGGAGGCTGATTTGGACTACGTGAGATACTGTCTCAAATGAAAAGAATAGAGCAAGAAAGGAGGGAAGGGAGGGATGGGGAAGGAAGGAGGGGGGAAGGAAGGAAAGAAAGAAAGAACAAAAAGAAGGAAATAAAGAAAAAGGAAGGAAAGAAATGAAGGAAGGAGGGAAAGAAGGAAGGAAGGAAAGAAGGGAGGGAGGGAGGAAGGAAGGAAGGAAGGAAGGAAGGAAGGAAAGAAGGGAGGAAGGAAGGAAGGAAAAAACTGTAACCTGCCTTTTCTAGTCAAACTGGATTTAGGGTAGCCAAACAAAGGGTGATTAAAGTTTTTCCTTTATGAAATGGTGCTGTTAATAAATGCAGAGGAAGTGACAGATACAGAAAGTCACACATTTGTAGCTCTGTGTCACCAAGCATCATGCTCATCAATCAACATCAAAGCCACCAAGTGATGGTTTTGTGGTACAGAATTTATTTTGGGGGTGGTGATGAAAATGTTCTAAAATGGTGGTGGTTGCGTAACTATGAATATAGTGAAAACCACTGAATTTCATATTTAAACACAAAGAATAACAACCAGGGCAAGAGGTTACTGAAAAAAGAAACCAAATAACCAAACGCAATGTAAGAGACTTAGACTTTTTAAAAAAAGCCCAGGCTGGTCTCAAACTCCAATGCTTTGCCTCCATCTCTGCAACCCTAGTGCTGAGGGTGTGTGTGTGTGTGTGTGTGTGTGTGTGTGTGTGTGTGTGTATGTGTGTGTGGTGTGTATGCATACTCCACATGCATATAAATACAAGTGTGTATACAAGACATACACAAATACCCCTTGGATTGTTACTATGATTTTTTTCTTGTATTTTGCTTAGATGTTTTCAATTTACATGTAAACTAAAATATTTATCATTTAAATATCTACATATTTAAGTCCATAAAAAATTTTATATCCAACTGCAGGAAAGATTTAGAAATGCTTAGCACATTAGTAGTAAGGAAAGCAGCCTCTTTTTCCACATTTAAAGACCTTTGCCTCAAAGTCTCTTAATTTTTCTAGTCATTCCCTATTATTTCCATCTTCAGAATTGTGTAAACTGGAAGAGAAGTGTTGTGGTTTGAATGAGAATGGCCTGCATAGGCTCATGTATTTCCATGCTTAGTTCCTCATTGATTAACTGATTGGAAAGGATTAGGAGGCGTGGTCTTGTTGGAAGAGGTGTGGCCTTATTGGAGGAGGTGTGTCACTAAGAGTGGACTTTAAGGTTTCAAAAACTCATACCAGGTCCAGTCTCCTTCCTCTCTCCTCTCTCCTCTCTCTCCCTCCCCCCTCTCTCTCCCCCTCTCTCCTTCTCTCTGTCTGTCCTCTCTCCCTCTCCCTCTCTCTCTCACTCTCCCTCTCTCTCTCCCTCCCTCCTTCTTTCTCTCTCCCTCTTTTTCTCTATCTGCTGCCTTTGGGTCAGGATGTAAAGCTCTCAGCCATTGCTTCAGCACCATGCCTGTCTGCTTCCTGCCGTGATGATCATGGACTCACCCTCTGAAACTGTAAGCAAGCCCCCGGTTAAATGCTTTCTTTCTAAGAGTTGCCTTGGTCATGGTGTCTCTTCACAGCAATAGAACAGTGACTAAGACAAGATTGGGCTTCAGTTTGTCTCTTCAGGTAGCTAGGTATTGTGTGAAAACCATCCAAAGAAAGTGAAGAAAGTGATATCCCCAAGTTACCTCCCCCTGAGGCAATGTCTGATGGCCTGAGGCTGAGGGCTCCACTCTGAGGGGAGCCCAGGGGCTAACCCCTAAGTCCTTCTTTTTCTTACGAGGTACCTACATTAGGTTTTTCAAGTATGTTATCAACAATGACTTGGAAGTAACTAGAACATTCATGAATTATTTTTGCAATCTTTTTCTTTTTGCCTACAGGTAATTATTTTAGTCAAAGTTCAGACTATAAACTTTTCAAGGCCCTAATTGTCTAAACATAGTTTAATTTTGCTCACAGGCTTGAATGATGGCTTGCTAAATATAGAATTAGAGGCTCAAAATTGTTTTTCTCAGCATTGTCAAAATGTTCCATTGTCCTCTGCCATCCATCTAAGATGAAAATTCTGGTGTTAACTTCATTTGCATTCCTTTAAAAGTATTTCTTTCCCAGTCCCTTGCTGGAGACTTTCAGATTCTCTTTTTCTTAGAATTCAGACCTCTTTCCTACATGGGTCTAACTGTATTTTTCCTCACAAGTGGTACTCAATGTGTTCTTCTTTTAATTAGAAGACTTGAGTCTCCACTTAGAAAAATGCCCCCTGTAATTCCCTTGATTACATCTCCTTGTTCTCAATTCTAACTCTATTATACCAGCAGCATAGCTTGTGGATATTTCTGTCACGTCTTGAATCTTTCCCATTATACCTTTACATCTTGTCTTTTTGCGTTGAATCCTGGGAAAATCCTTCTGCTTGATCTGCCAGTTCACTGGTTCACTATTCAGCTGTCTTCACTTAGCTCTTCAGACCAATAGTGAGCTTTTAATTTTGGCAATGATGAGTTTGATTTCCATGTACTTGTGTGCATTTTATTCCATTTGGTTCTTTGATATCAACTAATCTTGGGAGCTGTTAAATAAAATTTACATTTTCACTGTGGTGTCCACATTGGTAACTACAGTGTTTTCTCTTATTTTCAGGAAGTCCTCTTGCCCTGACAGTGGCCGCAAGACTTTTGCTCCAATATTTGCTTGCTTGCTTGTTTGTTTTAATGTGGTAAAAACTTACCATTTTAAGTGTGCAGCCAATTGACAATATGTACAGTCACTATGTTGTATGGTTATCACCAACATCCATCTCAGATACTGTACCCATTGAATTAAATATCCCTCAGCAGCCGGTATCCTCTTTTATACTTCTGTGTCTATACAACTGTCTGTTCATTGAGTACCCGCTATCAATTCAACAGTGTAGTGTCTGTCCATTGTGTCTGGTTTAATTTTAATATTCTCATTGTTAATCCATGTTGTAGCATGTATCAAAATTTCATTCCTTTTAAAAGCTGATCCTCAGTCTGGATGGTGCACACCTGTGATCCCAGCACGTGTGAGGATGAGGCAGGAGGATTGGGAGTTCGAGGCCTGCCTAGGCTATACTGTGAGACCCTGTAGCAATTAATCAACGATTGAATAATATTCCATTGTACTTTCACACATTTCATTTATTCGTTCATCTGTAGGTGGGCTTTGGGTTGATTCCACCTTTTGGCTCTTATGAAAAATATTACTATAAACATTTATGTGCAAATGTCTGTTTAAGTCCCAGCTGTCATTTCTTTCAAGCAAAGACTCAGTGTTTTATTTTTAGTTTACGATAATTCTGTGTTTAACTCTTTTAGGAACTGCCTTGCTGTTTTCCAGTGATTCTGTATTTTATAGCCACAACAACAATGCCCTGCAATGCTGGTTTCTGCACATCTTCACAATACTTATTTTCTGTAAATATATATTCATGTTTATATACCATTGTTATAACTCCTATGCGTATAAAGCAGCATTTCATTGTACTTTTAATCTGCATTTCTCTAATGACTATCAATTTAATTTCTTTGCCCAGTTTTGAACTGTGTTTGTGGCCGTCACTGAGCTGCAAATGTCCTTTATAACCTCCAGGGATTGACTAATTTCTTATCAGATATGTGATCTGCCTACACTTTCCCCAGCAGGCCAGTGGGGTGAGGTTGTGTGTTAAGGACATCTGATGGGAAGGCTGCTCTCCCTGCAGAGATGCTAGCCACTTGGTTGCTGGGACGACGTCTCATTCTTTTGTGATCTATCTTCAGAAATTCTATCCCAAGCCTAACTTTAGATAAAAGCCACAATCAAAGCCACAATCAATCAACGGCAGTGAAAGGAATTGGATAGCTACTCCCTCTTGTGTGTTAGGACGTTCAGCTGCAGATGTCAGGACATCTGGATGAAACTGTCTTACACACAGAGAAGTGTAATGGCTCATTAAGAGCAAACTGTGGGAAGAGATCCTCAGGACTGGGGTGATTGACAGATTGCCCAGGGTTGCTTTCTGTGGGCTTCTCAGCTTTCTGTCTAAGGTATTGGGGTGCCTTACATCTGCTTATTCTAATTTTGAGGCATTCTAGAGTACTTTGGGGGAAACTACAAAACTAGTCTCTCTCTCTGTCTCTCTGTCTCTCTCTCTCTCTCAGTGTGTGTGTGTGTATATGTGTGTGTGTGTGTATGTGTGTGCTCATGCCTTGCAAATTTTTTTTTTTAATTTTTTAAGGCCTTGGCTTAAGTTTAAGTTCTAGTATTTTTGTTTTGTTTTTTGTTTTTGTTTTTGTTTTTCGAGACAGGGCTTCTCTGTGTAGTTTTGGTGCCTGTTCTGGATCTCGCTCGTAGACCAGGTTGGCCTTGAACTCACAGAGATCTGCCTGGCTCTGCCTCCCGAGTGCTGGGATTAAAGGCGTGCGCCACCACCCGGCTACCTTGCAAATTCTTTAGCCTTTCGGGCTTAGTAAGTTACCATCAGTGTGCCTTATGTCTTCCAATTGTTTCTCTTTCTTTTCTCACTTTTATTGAAAATAGACTCCTTTCTCAAATAATATATCATGATTATAGTTTTCCCTCCCTCTACTCCTCTCAATTCTTTTAAGTCTCAAACCCAGACAAAAGGCTAAATGAGGTGCCTATTTAACATATCCAAGTGGACCTGGCAGCCAGGTTCTCCCAGCATCCTTCAGTCCTACCTGTTACAGGGTCTGGCTGGTGTGCCCCTCCCTCTACCCTAATGTTCTCCAGCCTAGGGCCTGGGCTGGGCTGCCCTTCCCCCAGTGGCTCTTCCCTATGTAATCCAGCCATTTTGGCTATGCTGGCCCTTTTCCTCCTTTGCCCTTCGGCATCTTGGTCTCTTGGTCTCCTGGTTCCCCCTTTCCCCTCTCTCCTCACATGGCCCGGCTCAACGTCATGTTCACTCTAGACTCTCCTAGATGTCTCTGCCTCTTCATGTTTTCTTCCTCATCTCTACAATAAATCTTCTCCTCCCCCATACCTAGGAGCAGTCCTGTCCTTCTTTTATTCCTTTTTCTCACTCAAGCTCCTCCCTCCCTCCCCTCCAGACCCACTCCCTTTCTGTCTCTCATTAGAAAAGAGCAGGCTCCTGAGAGATAACAGTCAAACATGACAACATAAAATATAATAAGATGAGGCAAAAACTATCATATCAAAGTTGGACACAGCAACCCAACAGCAGGAGAAGAGTCCCAAGAGCAGGGACAAGAGTCAGAGATCCACTCGATCTCACACTGGAGTCCCACACAAGTACTAAGCTAATAACTGTATTATGTGAGCAGAGGACCTGGTGCAGACCCGTGGGGAGCACATTCAAACCACAGCAGTGAATGCTGAGCTGTGTCACAGCGACTGTTGTCCTTCAAGGACACTGTGAATCTACCCCCTGCTAGTCACTGGACCCCGCTATTTGAACTCCTAAACCACGATCTCATGGTCACCCTTTATTTCTGTCTCACCTTCCAGTTTGACGTTCATGTCTCCGCTATGTTGCGTCACTCTCTCCCATCCTCTGTCACTGGCTCCCTTCTGGAGTTACCTGGGACTGATTAATCCAGGTTTCACTGTCTCCTGCCTCGGCTCCCTTAGCTGATTCTGTTCTGTCTTAGGGCATACTCCTGTGTTGTATTTATCTGACTGGCAAATACAACTCCTTGTTCTCATAGCTAGTTCTTGGAGAGGCTGAAATATTTATTGCAGACGTCCCACACTCAGCTCTATGTTAGCTGGTTGACACCTGGCTTGCCGAGAGGTAGCCTTTCGTTTGATTGTTTGTTTGTTTGCCTATTTGTTTTTATTATCTTCCCAGGGTGATACAGCCTGTGAGAGGCAGAGTTAGTATTTGAACCTAAGTAGTTAAATCTAAGTCCAGAAAGCGTAGATGTAAAGTAATGTTTGGTAAATTCAGCATGTCTTTATGAAAAGGTAATGACATGCTTTCTATTATACTTTAAATATTTTATGTAAGTGATAAGTATCTTTGAAAATTTTTCTTTGACCCCCCAAAACAATGTGGCTGCAAACTTTCTGATGAGTTTAAGAATCAAAGGGGCAGATCTCTCTCTCTCTCTCTCTCTCTCTCTCTCTCTCTCTCTCTCTCTCTCTCTGTGTGTGTGTGTGTGTGTGTGTGTGTGTGTGGTTACATTATCATTTTCCCAATCAAGAGTTATATATAACAAACAGACAAACTACTAAATAATCAACCTTGTCATTGGACACTCAGTTTTTCCGTTTCTACAACAGAACCCTTACCATATGTTTGTTTTCCTTTCGTCCATTGTCAGTCAAAGGACTGAGATGAGAAGCTTTGACAATCCTGAGGGCTGCACTCTAACAATGGCTGTTATATGGAGCCTGTGGTTTTTGAAAACGTATTTGTTCTCTTCGATTTATACTTTCATGGTTATGGTACTTTTTCTTATTTACTTTGGAAAAAGATATGATGATATTTCTTATGCTGCTTGAAAATGTCCATCAAGTTTCTGGCTCTTTTTAAACATTCATTGCTGCCCCAGGTGAGGCTTTACAATTTGATATTGTTTCCCATAGGGGGTATTGAGCTTGGGATATTTTCCTGGATATTACCTTCACTAACTCAACACAACACACAGTCCCTTGCATCTCTAGTGACAAGGGAGAAATCCAGGAAGAAAATATGGAGAAAGAGAATACATAAGTTTTCTAGTAAGAAATAAAATGATGTTCAGATGTATAAGCCTAAAAAAGCCTAACCGTGTGTATCTCTCAAGTCGGGTTCTATCTCAATGAAAAGTGCAGAAGAGATATATAGCTGACTGAGAGGAAATGGGCACCGAAAATATTGATTCAAAACATGTGTGAGAATGTGAAGAGAGGAAAATGTCAGCTCTTGGGTTTTGGAACCAACCTGAGTTACTGTGTGGGTGACAAATCCAATTCAGTCATAGTTAGCTCTCATAATGAGTAGTAGTTTCATAACATTGTGTGGACACTGAATTAACAAATGCATTGCCCCTAGACGAGAAACAGTGTTAAGTCCCTGTGAGTCTCTGGTCAAGTTTTTGTTAGATGATCAATATATAATCTTAAGTTTAAAGACATCCTATTTACTACATTCTGTTGATTCATGACCATCAGGCCACTGGCCAACAGCATCCACAACTCACGGGTCATCTCAGCCTTCTTGTGAACATCTCAGCCTTCTTATATAGCCATTCAGTTCAATGCGGAGGCTTTTTTATTGCTTTTTTGGTGGGGTGGGTTCAAGACAGGGTTTCTCTGTAGCTTTGGAACCTGTCCTGGAACTCTGTAGATTAGGCTGCCCTTGAACTCACAGAGATCTGCCTACATTTGCCTCCCTAGTGCTGGAATTAAAGGCATGCACCACCACTGCCTGGCATGGAGGCTTTTTTAAACAGGAGAAAGTAGATGTCTTAGAGTTTTTATTGCTGTGAAGAGACACCCTGACCTCGACAACTCTTTTTGTTTTGTTTTGTTTTTTCAAGACAGGGTTTTCTCTGTGTAGTTTTGGTATCTGTCCTGGATCTCACTCTGTAGACCAGGCTGGCCTCAAACTCACAGAGATCCACCTGCCTCTGCCCCCCTCCCCCCAGTGCTGGGATTAAAGGTGTGTGCCACCACCGTCTAGCTCACGGCAACTCTTATAATGAAACTTGTAATTAGGGCTGGTTTACAGGTTTAGGGGTTTAATCTACTATTGTCATGGCAGGAAGCGTGGCTGCAGGCAGGCAGACATGGTGCTGGAGAAGGAACCGAGAGTTCTGCATCTGGACTGGCAAGCAGGAGGAAAAGAGGCGAGCCAACTGGACCTGGTTCAAGCTTCTGAAACCTCAAAGTTCACCCCCAGTGACACACTTCTTCCAACAAGGCCATACCTACTCCAACAAGGTCACATCTCCTAATAGTGCCATTCTCTGTGAACTTATGGGGGCTGTTTCATTCAAACCACCACCACAGTAGAGAAAGATGTTAAAATACTAATCAGACTGAAAAGGACACATGTTTATAGTGTAAGAACTGAAACAAAAATGAAGAATACTACTTTTCTATCCTCAGCAGAGACTGTGTCTCGGATTATTTAAACTATTCATCACTTTGTGAGTGTCTTCAAATGACCCTAAAGTTCTGTAAGTGTTGGTGTTAAATGGTACAAATAGTGTTTATCAAGTAAATGGATGAGGATTTATTATGTATCAGACTGCTGGTAGTATCCATTTTCCCTTTAAATATGCTGTCATTCTTAGCATTGATACCTGGCCCATAAAAACACTGACAAGTGACATTGGATGGGGATGTTAGGAGTGAAGCAGGGTATGGATGAAGGGAGGGATGGTCATGTTCTATATGTACATAGCCTTGCATGTCTAAAGCCTTTACATCACTGTGGTGGTTTGAAAGAAAATGGTCTCCAAAGGGAGTGGCACTGTTAGGAGGTGTGGCCTTGTTGGAGGAGGTCTGTTACCGTGGGGGCCGGCTTTGAGATCTCGTTTGCTCAAGCTTCCCTCAGTGTGACACTCAGTCTACTTCCTGCTGCCTTCTGGTCAGGACATAGACTCTCAGCTCCAGCACCATGTCTGCCTGCATGCTGCCATGTTCCCCATTATGATAATAATGGACTGAACCTTCTGAAACTGTAAGTGAGCTACCCAATTAAATGTTTTCTTTATAAGAGTCATGGCATTTCTTCACAGCAATAATACCCAAACTAAGACAGAAGTTGGTACCAGGACTGGGGTACTGCTGTGATAGGCCTGACCATGTTTTCATTTGGAGGAATTTGGACTTTGGTACTTTGGGTTAGGAAAGCAGTGGAATGCTTTAAGCACTGCTTAATGGGCCATACTAGTAGGAGCACGGAAGACAGCGGTGCTGGGTGTGATGATGAACTGTGGGGATCAAGAGGTTTCAGAGGAGAAGAATGCTAGTCTGTGGCCTAGAGACTGGTCTTGTGAAATTTTGATGAAAAAAAGTATCTGCCTTTTGCCCTTGTGAGAAGAGTCTGCCCGAGGCTAACGTGAAGAATTTTGCATTAATTCCATTGGCAGAGGAAGTCTCAAAACAGCCTAGTATAGACTCTGTTGTGTGGTTTTTAGTGGGAACCCTAACGAAGATTTATAATGCAAAGGAGCAAGCTGAGCAGGGTACATTACAAAATGAAAATTTTGAGGAGAAAAAGAGTGCGAGGAAGTGGGATGGAGCTAAATTCTGTGTTCAAGGAGATAAACAGATTAAGAAGTGGAATAAAGGGAGTGACAACCTCAGGCCAAAATCCCACCCAGGTAAATTTCCAATTTGTGGAAAGAAACTAAAGAAAAGCTTAGAGCTGGGTGTGGTGGGGCACACTTTTAATCCCAGCATAGGGAAGGCAGAGGCTGGCGGATCTCTGAGTTTGAGGCCAGCCTGGTCTACAGAGCAAGTTTCAGGACAGTCAAGCTTAGGCAGTGAAAGACAGAAAGCTGGTGAAGATGTAACTGAAAGAGGGGACCATGTTCCAGCCCTAGCAAGCAGCAGAACTTGGCAGCTTCAGCCACTTGGTTCTGGCTTTAGACTTAAGGATAGAAGAGAGGAGTTAGGGAATAAAGCTCCTGAGGCCAAGTATGTGTCAAGGGTGTCTCTGAATGGAGACCTATTAGAGAGGCCATTGTGTGAAGCTGTGAAAGTGAAGCCTGGATTACCTTGGAGAACCCAAGATGTTAGAGATGTCAGAGTCATGGAATACCTGCTGAGGAGAGCTGCTAACAGGGAGTGGAACCAGCCCAAGGGAAAGAAGTGTGTTGCAGTCAACAAAGTTGAATGGAGTTGGAGATATGGAGGGCATTTTGACATCAGGCATGGAGATGCAGCATTTGGAGTCTGCCCAGCTGATTTTCAGTCTCGCTTTAATCCAATATTTCTTCACTATGCTCCCTTCCCTGCATTTTGGAATGGTAATGTATATCATGTGCCATTATATGTTGGAAGTATGTGATCTGATTTTTGATTTTGACTTTTACAGATGATTACAGTTAAGAGATTACCATACATCTCAAAAGAGACTTTGGACTTTGAAACAAGTTGAGATGATTATAAACTACAGGGACTTTTGAAGTTGGACTGAGTGCATTTTTTTTTTTGCATTATGATATGGCTATAAGCCTTTGGGGGTCAGGGAGTAGAATGTGGTAGTTTGAAAGAAAATGTCCCCCAAAGGGAGTGGCACTATTAGGAGGTGTGGCCTTGTTGGAGTAAGTGTGTCACTGTGGGGGCCGGCTCTGAGGTCTCTTTTGCTCAAGCTTCCCTCAGTGTGACACTCAGTAGACTTCCTGATGCCTTCTGGTCAAGATGCAGCAGTCTCAGCTCCAGCCCCACATCTGCCTGCATGCTGCCATGCTCCCCATCATGATGATAATGGACTGAACCTCTGAAACTGTAAGCAAGTCACCCCAATTAAATGTTTTCTTTATAAGAGTCATGGTGTCTCTTCACAGCGATAAAAATCCAAACTAAGGTAGTCACTATGTTACAAATCTCATTTGCTGTTACTATTACTGGTTTCTGATAATGGCTTCTTTACAAGCATCTGGAACTTTGTATTGACTTACTGCTGTGTGTATCTGAGTTCTGGGTTTAAAAAGTTTCTAAGAAACAATCATACAAATATCAACAACAAAATAGATGAAGTTCTTGAGAATGAATTTCAAGGAGAAACTTGATTCAGTTTCTATGTAGGTGCATTTGGAGTGAGTTTCCCTAAATACCATGTGAGTTAGTTTAGGGTTGTTCATGATCTTAGAGTTAGCAATTCTATTCATCTTGACTGGATTCTGGGCAATTCATGAAATTTGGTAACTCCACCTGTTATAAAACACTTGGCCATCTTGATGAAAACTGCCCATGGTGCTTCAGTTCCTTTTCAGAATGAATTCCAGTCTGGTTGTTATTTAATTCTCTCAGCTTAGTTCTCACAGAGCAGATTCACAAAATATTTCATAATTGTTTAATAAATTATTACTCTCTGTCTCTTTCAGATTCTATAATATTCCATTTGTGCCTTCTGTTAGTTTGTCCCCAGGTCTTGGTTTAAAGAGCTTTATGTCTTCAGTATCTTTTTTTTTAAGTCTTATAGACATAACTAATCTACTATCAAGCATGATTGTATTCTGTACCATTCTTACTAAAATAATAGTGATTAAAGAAAACCTGATGCTTTTCAAAACATTAATACTTGTATGGTCAATCAGTCTTTGCCATGATTGTGGAAAATAATGTTAGGTCAAAAGTCACCATCGTCTACTTCACTCTTAGAGTTAAAATCAACATTCAAATACAGGGCAGTTTTACCTCAGTGTCCAAAGTTTGCCCCCTATAAAAGCAAGTGACATTAATAAATTAGCATAAAAGTGTATGGAATTAAGAGTGCCTTAAAAAGGGTGGTAGGACCAATCTGCCTGTGTTTTCTCTAGAGCATATGTAGAAGGATCCCAGCCCAGAGTCAACTCTACTAGCTTCTGAGGTCAGGCATTTACTCTCTCTGGGTCTTCATGTTATATATAGACTTTATTGTCTTTTTAGTGGTATTTATATTGAATTGAATATGTTTTGAAAGTAGCAAATGGATATACTTCAAAGACCATAATACTCAGTAGGAATTTTGGAATTCTAAAAACTCAGTGTATGTTCAAAAGATGCCATTACAAAGTTGTAGATACAAATATGCTAATGCATAATACACTGTGGCTGTTATAATTTGAGATATGATGGCAGCTGCAACGTGGTATTTTGGGCTCCTGGACAAGGTTGGGAGCAGAGGAGAGGAGTCTAAAGGCCTTTTCAGAGAGTGTTGTTTTCTTTTGTTTTGGGCAGTACCAGGAATGGATGAAACCAAGAGTCTCACACATTACAGTAAGTGCTTTGTCTCTGAGCTCCAGCCCAAGGCCTTTGCTGTTGTTTGTTTGTTTTGTTTTTTGTCTTCTGAACCACTGCCTCCCTATGCAACCCAGAGTCGCCTTGAACTGGACTGGCAGTCCTCCTGCCTCAGCCTCCTAGGATTACAACTACGCATGGCTACATCTTATTTGTTAGGATGTTCCTGTTAATGCTTAATTTGGTTAGTTAGGTCATGGGAAAGGAAGAAGAATTTTAAATGTTATCCCCCACTCCCTGTAGGCCTTTCCAGGAAACTAGAAGTGACCAAAGTTCTCCCAGTAGATAGGATCCTTTTCAGTTTCTAGAACTAATTTCTTGATAGTGGCCCACATCTTTTGGCACTGGGCTTGCCAATTCCCCAGATCTCTTATCTTCTGCCTCCTCAGATCTTCCCTCAGGCAGAGTCTTGTCTTCTGGCCCACACTCCCCTCCTCTAACACACAGGACTTTGGGGCCAAGCAGCTAGCCTGTGCCTTTATCTTATCATTACCCCCAGGGGCTCAGGAGAATGTAGAACTAACAGTTTGGGTTTAGAGGTGCCCTCTGCTGGCTGTTGAAGACTGAACCTTAATTTATTTAGTATAAGGGTAGAGTGGGGGTACGAAGGCAGGGGATGAAACACACAAGCACCGTTCTAACTCTGAAGAGGCTTTGACAGTCCACTGAACTGTGTTTGGGTCACTGACTTGTAAAAACAGGATTCTTAGTGAGCTGGGGGTGTCTCCTACCAGAGGACATTTGGCAATATCTAGAGATTCTTTGGTTATCTGATAACCAGAAGGCTCGAGGGAGATGGCCGCTGGCCCCTAATGATTTGAGACAAGAGAAACTGCCTAACAATAGTACAGGGATCGCCACCCCACGACAGGGATTCTGCAGCTCTTATAGCGTGAACCCGACTTATGCTTAAGAGAATGGAAATTAATAGAAATTTGAAGTTGTGGCCAGGCACTGCAGTGTGTGAGTCAACACAGTCCTGGTGATGGCGGGAGGATCCTTTGAGTTGAGGAGTTTAAAGCCTGTCTGGGCAACAAGGAGCTCTCATCTCTTTAAAAGCAATAAGAAGCACGAAAGGGAAGCAGAAGTTGGGACTTGGATGCTATTAGACATCAGTCCAGTGATGCTCACATGCAAATGTGTAAAGAAATGGTTTTGTTTTAATTTCAGCATTACATGTCAGAATTTTATACTACTGCTTGGCCTCCTTGGAGAGTCTGATTAGGGTTTTGTTTTAGGATATAAGCTGTCAAGAGTTTTAAATATTCCTAGGTGATTTTAAATTTCAACTAAATTTGAGAAAAGTTAAGCCCGTTCAAACCTTCATGCTTTTGTTTGAGGAGCCAGGTTCTCTTGAAGAGAAGACGATACCTGTATCTCCAGTGATTGTACAACATACTTCAAAAGAGAAAACTTTGGATGCAAACAAACAAAACCCCCAAAAAAACTTATGTCTTTTGTTGTTGTGTTTGGTTTTGTTTTTGTTTTCCAGACAGGGCTTCTCTGTGTAGCCCTAGCTGTCATGGAACTCAATTTATAGACCTTGCTGGCCTCAAACTCACAGAGATCCACCTGCCTCTGCCTCCCCAGTGCTGGGATTAAAGGCGTGTGCCACCACCGCCTGGCTCTTCTTGGGTCTTTTAAACTCCAAAATTTTATGATATTTTGGTTTTGTTGATATGGCAAAGAATTGAATCCAGGACTCATGTTATGCAAAGTGCTCTGCGACTAAGCTTCATGTCCAGCTGATGTGCCTTTTATTTTTTAACTTCCTATCTATCTATCTATCTATCTATCTATCTATCTATCTATCTATCTATCGATCTATCTATGTGTATGCATACACATTTATGAAGGGAAAGTAGAGTCCTTCTCTATTTCATGTGTGGTCCAGGGACTGAACTCAGGTCATGAGACTTTGATAAGTGTCCTTACCCTCAGAGAAAACTCGCTGTTTTGATGTATCTTTTAAAAATAATACTTTCAATGTTTTCTGAGAAAAAAAAAAGAGACACTAAAAAAGTCACCTCAATACTTGAATACCATTGTAAAATTATGGGTTTAGTTTCAAAACTGAAAACCCTTGACAATACTGAGTGACTAGGAGGGTGCAGGGCAGCCCCAAGTCTCTTGTGTGGCTATACTGTGACTCTCAAACTGTACAGCCACATCAGAAAACACTTTATGGTTCATTGTAAAACTACACATGTACTTACCAGGTGGACTAGCAACCCCACTCCTGGGTATTTCTTCAAGGAAAAGGAAAGCTTGTTTTTTAACATAAGCCTCACACACAAACATTTATGGTGCCTTAATCCATAATCACAAAATGAAAACAACCCAGCCTGTCTTTGAACTGGCGGTGGTCTAACTAACTTCAGATGTCTGTACGATGGAGTACAACTGTTATCGTTTGAATCAAATACTGAAGGCCACATGTTTAGGCTTGGTCCCGGGGTAGCACTAGTGGGAGGCAGTGGAACTTTGCGGGGTGGGTAATTAGAAGACTTGAGTCTTATTAACTGTGTGTATGAATGTGAGTGTGGTGTGTGTGTGTTGGGGGGGGGAGGGTTACACATGCCTGTGAGTGTGTGTGCAGAAGCCAGAAGAGGACATTGAATGCCCTGCCCTATCACTGTCTACCTTATGAACTTGATGTTTTAGCTGTGAGTCTAGTCCTTAACAACTGAGCCATCTTTCCAGTGCGTCTTATTCATTTGAAACAGTGTCTCCCACTGAACATGGTGCGAGGCTGGTTACTAGGGAGAATGGGTAATCCACCTATCTCCACACCCCCAACTCCCTGCTCTGGGGTTACAAACATATGTGACCACGCTTGGCTTTTTGTTTCACACATGGTACAGGATCTGAACTCAGGTCTTCACGTTTGTGCAACAAGTGCCCTTACTCACTGAGGCATGTTTTCCAGACTCTTTATATTTTATAATTTTATTATTAAAAGATTTTTAGCCAGGCGTTGGTGGCGCACGCCTTTAATCCCAGCACTTGGGAGGCAGAGCCAGG